>MU108223.1:7342-31341 GCA_012274485.2 Sinapis alba
GTACAAGTAGATTTGGTTACGAGTGGATCTTCATAGGACGGCTCAGGTGATGCAGTTAAACGTAGATCCTCATTAGCCATGTAGTATTGTCGGTTGTCGAATCGTCTATATAATCTTTCTCATAATTGTAATATCATAATACATCAGCGTTAAAAAAGATATATATGATCTTATATGATCTCTTTCAAAAAGTAACATCAAAGTTTGATGAAAATTATATCATAAAGTATGTCAAAATATACAAAGTAATATATATCAAAATAAATTAGATAGTTAATATCAAAATGTTAACCTAATAAAATAATAAAAAGGCAAACTGAAATTTATTATTTATATTGGTAGCAGTTATAAAAATCATCTAAATTTATAATAGGCTATATTGGTTTCTTTATGAAATGGTTATTTATGTTTTATTTACTGTGCCAGATTATTATTTATCTTACAATGAGTTTTTAAAAAATCTATAAAATAAGTGATGTAAGAATAATTCACTTGTGTAAATAGGTCGCTTATCTATATGTTTTCAAACGGTCTTTTATCAATCAAATGAATTAACATAGTTATTTATTCATCAATAATTAAAATTATAATAAATTTTGTCATAGGTATTTTTTTAAGAAATCATAACCCAAATATTCGTTAAACTAATCATATAGGTTTTAAGAAACAAACATAAATAGTTTTAGAAGCTACAAGATTTTTTTAAAATATGGTCATTAACAGAAAACAACAACGTACATATTATTTTTCATAAGTATTTAGTGTATAAAGTCATATGATATATGCTTATGAACTTTTATTAAAGAAATCAACATAACATATAAAATTAAAAATGATCTTATATGAGTTCAATCAAAAATGATATTTGAACGAAAATGTTACTAAAATATACAAAACATTAAGAATCTAAAAAGAATAACCCAATAAATTACTTGAAAATTTTAATAATATTTACAAATAATATTGACGTTAGAATATAGTCTCTGCTACAACAGAAAAGAAAAATATGAAAAACATTCATTATACATTCGTCAAATGAAAACTATATTATCTAAGTTTATGAAATATAATGCGAACAAATAAAACATCATAATCCCACCATTAATTAATATTGTAGCTAGATCAAGTAAAAGATATATCTAATATTTCATATATGTTTATTTTAATAAATAAAACATTACTTAGCACTAATTTCAATTTGTGTATATTTATTTATATTTTTCTTCTGAACAACTTAAATTTACTATTATTAAATTTCATCATAATATTTATTTTGATTAAACCTAAAATCTAAATATAATACTATCAGATATGCGTTTAAAAAAAAGAGTATTTCAAATACATATATGCACAAAATAAGTATATAATAATCATATTTTCATTGTAAAAATTTGGTAAATAAAATCAAAGTTAGATATTGTACATATGGATTAATATTTTATGTCATTCAAATAGATAAATAGGTAAAAATTATAATAATATATTTGTAACAGTATATTATTTGCTAAAATATTTGTGACTAAAATAACCTCTTTTTATTTTGAAAATTTTAATATTTATTTTTATTTTTCAAAATTTGAAACCCTAACCCAAAAACATCACCCCTTAATTCTAAATCATAAATCTAGAATGGTTAACTATAAGGATATAAGTGTAAATTTACCTCTTCAATAAAATATTTTGGTCATTTTTTTCTTTGTGTGCTATTTTTGTGATAAAAACTTTTTTAGTGTTATCCAAAGATATTTTTCTAAAATAATTATAACAATATATTATTAGTTAATATGCATCGAACAATAAATATATTTTTGAAAAATATGATTAATAAATAATATAAACACATTTATAAATACACTTAAACATTTACATACACAAAAAGAGATATCTAAATATTTTATATATTAGAACAGAAGTCACAACCTTGATTCATGTGTGATTTTTTAAAATAGAGTTTTATTAGAAATCAGTTATCCTTTATTTATTACTAATAATATAACTTAATAATATCATTAATAATATATAAATCGACTCCTGTAAGTTAGGATTGGTTAATCACAATATCTTTTGATATCTTTTCATTTTAAATATAAATATATAAATAAATTCTAACAAATTTGTTTAAAAGACTATAACAAGATCTTAATTTTCAAACTTATATGTAATTATTTTCACTAATTTCGAAATTAATTATGAAATATTATTATACATTTATATATTTTTAAAAATTAAAATATAAATTCTATACTATTTTAACTATTATATAATCATAATCAATTATTTTAAGAGAAAATTATTACATTGAGCTAAATATGATAAAATTCTATTAAATTGTTTCATTTATATATTTTATTTTCTTAAGTATTTATTTTCGAAATATAATACATAGATAATATGTGTTAACATTAACAAACTATATAATACATGTATAAAAATTAAAATATATTTCATTAAAGCTAATAATATAAAATCTTTTATCTATGATATCTTTTCATTTTAAATATATATTTTTCACAAGTCTGTTGAAAAATATTTTTAAAATATTTTAATTTTCAAAAAGTCTATGTAAATATTTCAATTAATTTCGTAACTAACAATAAACTATTATTATGCATTAATATATACCCAATTATCATTTACACAATGAGAAAAATGAAATTTATATTTTATCTATTTTATAATAATAATAATTCATGTTAAATGGAATTATTATACTGAAATAAATATGATAACATTACATTAAATTGATAAATTTATAAAAAAATTATAAATATAAAATATTTATGCTAAAAATATAATACGACAACATAGCGTCTTAGCATCCGAAACTATGTTATACTTGTATAAGAACTGACATATTTTAGATTTTTTATATATAATAATATATTGTCTTAATTGAATAAACGTATAAAATATTGCTAATGGAAAATTCGGTTTTGAATTTCAGCGGGTCAAAATTGAACATAAATTTAATACAACATTATTTTTAATATGTTGTTTAATGCATATATTAATTTGTTCAATAAATAAATACAAATACAATATGATAAATATACAATAAGAAGCACAAATACATATGATGGTTTTTAACAATTGATCAATTACAACATGTAAGCTATAAAATTATTGTATTTTAAATAGCTATATAAATATTTAAATATATAATTAACTTTAAAATGTATACCACTAATAATTTAAAATAAATATATATGTATATAAAACTAAAAATAAACATCCGTGTGGATCAAAATCTAGTTAGTTATTTAAAAAGTATAATTGTAGAAAATCTTAAATAAAAAAATAATAAAGCATCTTTTGAATAAAATGTATCTAAACCAATTACATTTTATTTTCTTAAAATTAATATAAAATCACATGATTATGGATGGTCCATAACCGAGGAAATGATTCTGAGTCCACCATTTCTAAGAAATGATGCTCAGCCTTGAGTTCGGACTGACACTGGAGTGAAGTGAGTAAGCTTGGTCGAAACCAAGCTTATCCAAGGCTGGAACCACACTTATCCACAGCCGGACCAATCCATCCTTATCCTGGTCGAGAATCAAGTCGGTCCATCCTTATCCATTGGCGCATGGAGGATTTCCATTTATCTTGTCCTTGGAGAATATTCACTTTGCCATTTATCTTATTTCCTTTGTAGTTATCTTTTGTACTTGGACAAAGTCCCACATCGCCTATGATGTTGTATTAGTCGGCCAATGCTTCCATATATAAGGAAGCATTGCCTTGTCCATTATGACTAACACTAACACAAGTACACATTACACACAAAGCATTTGACCATCTCTTCTCATCTCTTCCTTGTCGATTTCTTCTTCTTATTTCTATCAAACCTCAAGTCAAGATCATCAATATTACAACACGTTATCAGCACGATCAAGACTCATTCAGACCACGAGCTTGCAAAGCCAAGAACAGTCCAATTCGTGATCATCCTCCCATCCAGCCGGCTCGCCAAGAACCCTAACCTAGAAGCCGACTTTCTTTTTTACTTACCTAGGTGATTTATTCTTCATATTCAAACTCTAATATCTACTTTGAATTGTCTTTGGATTTGTTTAAAGGTTATATAAACCAGGAAGCACAAATCCACACAAGACTAAGGTAAGTCATTATTGAACCTATGCTTGAATGTTTTCGATTTTGAAGTTGCTTGAGGTTTAAGACTTTGATCCGATTAGGACAATTAGAAAAACCCTAATCCTTGTTTGAAACAAACTAAATCGAAATCCATTAGGTTGCTAGATTACCAAATTCAAACTTAAATCAGTCTTATTGAATTCAAGATTGATTGATTCTAGGATAGATTTATTTGATCCCTTGATAGATCATAGTTACTAGAATCAAGAGCCCTAATTAGGTCAGCCTTGATTGATTTTCGAAATTGCTTGATTGATAAGTTTATTTGATCCCATGAAAGATCATAAGTTGTTAGAATTGATTCATGATTCTAAAGGACCTTGAAATCCTTAAATCATAAAGATTGACCCAAACTTCATCACATCCTAAATCTGATTTGTGTTTGTCATGAAAATCAATAAAGGGCCTTGAAAACCCTAAATTCGAAATTGCAATATCAAAGGGCCTTGAAACCCTCAAATTTTTATTTTGATTGATGAAATCCCATTGGCTAAGAGATAGAATCATTCATGCATCGTATTGCATCATATTGCTAAAACATCATTGAATACAACTTTATTAGTTTTGGATGCATAAATGAAGTTGTTAAGATATACATTGATTAAATGCTAAAATAAATCCCAAATCTAAAAACCTATCCAACCCGGGACATATCCCATGCGGATCAACCCAAAAACCTAAGGCTGCCCGGTTCGACCCGGGACACTCTCTACCCGGTACGACCCAGGACAACCCGGGACAACCTGTCTGGGATGAGACCCTGGTCGAGGAACCTTGTCCCAAGTCGGGACAGGCCATCCATGACCAAAAATCCCATCCGGGACAACCGGGAGAAAACCCCATCTAGGACAACCCGAGTTAAGACTGGGACGACCCGTCCTAGAACCTGCCCAATTCTAGGCGCATCCTACCCGATTGGAACCTAACCAACCTATGCGGTTTCCCAACCTATCCAATGGCACTTATGCCTAAAATCTCAAAGGACTTTGAAAATCCTAAGCTCAAAACCGCATGCATCATATGCATTAGAAACATATAGAAACTGCCATCTAGGTACATTGCATCATTCGACCTAAACTTGGCCGATTGGCACTTGATTGAGATGCATTTATTTGAAACATCCTAAATTATTAAAACTGATTGTCATGACCACAGATGTCGAGAAATTTGGAATACAATACCCTAAAATTCTCTGGTGAGAATTATCTTGAATGGGCATTGAACACCTCAGTGTTGCTAAAGTCAAGAGGACTTGGTAGATGCATTCTCAAAGAAAATTATGCAACTAAAGGTGATAAACTAAGAGCCATAGATATTATGCGCGACCATCTCACTAAAGGTCTAAAGGACCTTTACTCAGACATTGAGAACCCTCATGACCTCTGGACAGTTTTGAAAACTAAATACACAAAAGTGTTATTACCAAAGGTCAGAGAAGAGTGGGCAAATCTCAGATTCCTGGATTTTGAATTCGTGGAAGAATATAATTATGCCTTGACCAAACTGGTCTATAGGCTGAAGTTTTGTGGTGATGATATAAGTGACAAGGAGTTGAGAATAAAAACATACTCAACCTTCCTCCCATGGAACATGTCATCACAAAGCCTATATAGGACGTTCACCACATATAATGATCTGCTCTCATGCCTACTGATTATTGAGCAAAATGATAAGGCACGAGAAAGAGCCAGTGAGATGAGATCTCCTAAAGCCAAAAGGGCTAGAAATGACAAAGGAGAAGTCCAACAGAGCCAAAAAGAATGAAGTGGCCGGACTGTCCAAACCTAACTCGACATCTTGACCTCATGTTTTTCTAGTTTTAAATATATGTTTTGATACTGATTTATGCATTGTTTTTATTTAATGATTTTGTTTTGAATCTATCTTATTTGATTTTATGAATGATATTGTGTTTTAAGAAAGAAAATGCCAAAGAGAAAATCAGCTAAAAAGGGTCCATGATTTCTTAAAAGACCACGGCCAAAGGCATGATGACCAAAGGGCATGAAAATTATGGTCACCCATACAAGTCCACTGAAATCTTGAAAGTTTCCCAAAAGGAGAAACAATGGACAAAGGGAAATATCAATCCCCTTTAAAATCGCCTAAGGCATTCAGTTGGTCAAAGAGTATATTGATCCAAACTATGCTAAGGATCAATAAAAGACAAAACCATGATGAACCAGGCTGGTTATCTCACGAAAATTAGGACACAAAGGCATTGTCCTTCCTGGTCCAAGACCTGATGCAAAGATTGATAAAAGGGACACAAAGTGAAATCCCTTGAATGTTCCATATAAGATGTACATAGAAGATACATCCTAAGGCTTTAATGATCCAAGCATCACGAATTGGAAGTATGTTCATGAGGGGGAGTGAGGACAAACCTTTTGGTCCATGACCATACTACAAAATTCGTGAACTATGGTTGAAAAAAAAAAACCATGAAAGACAAATAGCTTGGCTGAAACAAATCATTAGCCAAAGGTTAACCAAAGATGGTTAAAGGACATTACAAAATGATTATACATCAGGTCATATGAATAAGCATAGATATTCCCATATCATATCAAATAAGGGTCATGATCAGACATAGACCATCTTAAGAGATCTAATAAAACCACCACAGCTTTATGATTATTAAAGATGGAATCATTATGGGTGATTGGGAATATGTGTTGGATAGGCATATAAATCTCCCAAGAGTATCCTGAGCCATATGACAAAATATGGGTGACCTAAGAGTGGCCAAAGGATCCGGATTACAAAAGAAAAATGTAACCCGACCATCCAACATCATAGGGAGATATAAGCTGGATAAATAAGGATAAGAAAATGGTATTAACCATCAAAAGATCTTGGTGAGATCCTCGGACAAACAAAGATGATTGTGGACGTCCAAGCAAAGAAAGAAATCACAATGCTGGCTATATATATAGACACCAAGACACACTGACCCAAAAGAAGAATGACTAAAGGTCATACCAGCTTTTGCACCTCAAGTTTGATGTCCTAGAGAGACACAACCAAGTTGCTACAAAAGTCTATACAAGATAGACTAAATGAGTTCCATGAGAATAAGAATCCTCGGAAAAAATAAAGGAAGGTGCATAAGACATATCCGAGGTCATTAAAAGGGAAACGAACCAAACGATGAGATAAAGCTGTGCAGCTAAACAAACTATGATATCAGGCCATGTGACTTGGTACGCCAAGTTACAAGGTAATAAAGAGGTCATAGAAATTAAAATCTCGAGATCAAGTTTGGGATAAAATGGAACCACATACTGATGTGTCGACACACAGATGAATATAAAAGAATGATCAAATGAAAGTGGCACTTGGAGCATAAACGATAAAAGAGGATCAGGACACACATAAGGATGCATCCATAAGGACAAATTGAAGTCAGAAAAGGTGTGATCCAAAGAGTATATATATGATGGGTGTATTGGCCGTATAGAGCACCATCAAAAGAATCCAGTGGATAGATGGATCTTGTGAGGAATAAAACTGTAGAAAAGTATGAAGCCTAATCAAATGGCCGGTTACACAAGGATACTCACAAGAAACCAAAGGATAGAAAATAAATCCCTATGTGGTGGATGCTACTACAGATCCAAACTAATAAAAGAGCTGGTCATAAGGAAATTGGATTTACACATGATTGAGTGTAGTAAGCATATGAATCACTAGACAAGAGGATATCATTTTTGATTCCAAAGATATCCCTGAAATGAACATCAAATATTCATAAGACATTCATAGACTGGATATGGGTTGGATACAAATACTAGTTGAGGAATCATAAATGAGCCAACCATATCAGTCCATGGGAAAGGACATAAATCCTTGTGTTTAAACTTAAAGGATAGTTGGTACTGGTTATCAGATGATACCCACTCGAACTATAAAGAAATGATATGACTTAAACATGGCCGAAACAAAACGAGTAATGGGTAGAACCGGACTCATTCCGGCTGGTCGACCATAGGATATGACCGGACTCATTCCGGCCGGTCGACCACAGAACATGACCGGACTCATTCCGGCCTTATCGACCCATGGCCCGGGTTCACTCCGGCTTAGTTGCCCACAACCCGGACTCACTCCGGACCACTTGTCCATAACCTAAAATCATTTCGGCCTAGCCGTCTATAAGGGGCATTTTTGATGGTACAAGTATAAATAGATAAAGTCTACTGACAAATGCATATCAATATACATAGCTAAAGAGATAGCCACTGCCCAATAAAGATTCAAAGGAATCAGTACAAATGGATATTCTGAATAAATCTCAGTACCATTATACTTAGCCCATCATGGCAAGTAATGCGAAGTATATGGATACCCCATGATTCAGTTAAGAATGGTATAACCACAAGTTGTGAAATCATGGGAAATGTTTTGATATGGTATATGAATCACAATCTATGAACCAAAAGATGTTCCTAAGTATAAACCGTGGTTAAAGAGAATCAGGAGAGAGATCAACAGAGTGGACAGGAATATGTCCATCCTTTGGACATATCAGTAACACTGATGGATACAAAGAAAATCGGTATCCATGAAAGCCATATGACCACTTGGTCGTAAGCTTATAGTTTGAGCCATTGTAGCCATAATTAAAGATAGTCCGATTATGGATATCTATAGAACACTAAGATATGATCTTAAGTATCGACCATATCATGAGTATGTATGAGTAATACACTCTGAAAGTTCCAGGATGGAACAATCCTGTGTATAACCGAAAAGAGAGTATGTACCGGGACTAATACTTGTTGTCGAGACCTACTAAAGGTATAAGCAAGAAATGGACCGGTTAGTCCACGAGTGCATCCGACTGATTAAGATTTTACAAATGGTCGGATAGCCTAAGGCATACATATTAGCCATAAATCAAATCCCCAAGAGACATTAAGAAATGAAGGATTAGAAATGGCCCAAACGGCCACCTTCAGGGAAGTATAAATCAGGGGGAGTAATGTGTGTTGTACTCTTTTTCCTTCACCATGGTTTTGTCCCACTGGGTTTTCCAGGTAAGGTTTTAATGAGGCAACATTAAGCACATTACGAAACTCTATACGGTTATGGCATCCAAGGGGGAGTGTTATAAATCACATGATTATGGATGGTCCATAACCGAGGAAATGATTCCGAGTCCACCATTTTTAGGAAATGATGCTCAGCCTTGAGCTCGGAGTGACACTGGAGTGAAGTGAGTAAGCTTGGACGAAACCAAGCTTATCCAAGGCTGGAACCACACTTATCCACAGCCGGACCAATCCATCCTTATCCTGGTCGAGAATCAAGTCGGTCCATCCTTATCCATTGGCGCATGGAAGATTTCCATTTATCTTGTCCTTGGAGAATATTCACTTTGCCATTTATCTTATTTCCTTTGTAGTTATCTTTTGTACTTGGACAAAGTCCCACATCGCCTATGATGTTGTATTAGTAGGCCAATGCTTCCATATATAAGAAAGCATTGACTTGTCCATTATGACTAACACTAACACAAGTACACATTACACACAAAGCATTCGACCATCTCTTCTCATCTCTTCCTTGTCGATTTCTTCTTCTTATTTCTATCAAACCTCAAGTCAAGATCATCAATATTACAACAGTTAGTTATAACTTCCACTTGATTGTAGGAAAAAAATATAGGGGTATGAAGCATTGATTGATATTGTATAATTAGATTAATTTATTATATGACAATTAACTAAGTAGGTGCAACAACTTTTTTAAGTAGATTTTTAAGATGATTTTCTTTTAATAGTATAGATGATTTGTTATTTAAACTAAAAATCCCCAATTATATAATACTTTTATTTTCATTGGGCTGCTTAATGACTTCCACATAATTAATTAACAAATAAAAGAACTTATTTAGTGTCTATTAGATAGTTCATTCAATACATCAGTAAAACGAAGAAAACTCAATTGCATGATAAGTTATGGTTGGTTTTCTTCACACTATTCAATGAGCTTCACTTGAAGAAAATAAACTCTCTTTTATATATCAAACTAATGATTTGATTGGTAACTGCGGAACGATGAAATTTCATTTAAACACTCACACTTGTACAAGTATATTTAACCAATAAAAATAATTGTGTAATAGGAAATATCATGAAGAAATGTTATACGTTTGGTAATTGCTCTTTCCACTAGGAAAAGGATGCTATTGAAACGGTCAAATCCCATGCGTATTGTATGTACATCGGGTCTCACAAACTGATACAAATTTACGTTTTCTAAAAGAGTATAAATTCTACTAATCAAAAATGTGAAATTTAGGTCAACTATTTGTGAAATCAATTTCAGTTTTTCATATTATTTATTTAGATTACTAAGAATATTTTATTATTAGAATTTAAACTAATAATTTCTTATATGTATATTTATATATTAAATGAGATTACATATATTTTACCAATAAAAATATTTGGCAAAATTAATTCATAAATAATTTAAGTATAATCTGCCTTTTTAATTAATATTTAATTTATGAAGTTCTCGAAAACCTGTTAGGAGATTTTGGTTTTTATGTAGTACTCTTATAATATTTAGCTAAATGATCAATATATTATAAATTCCATCTATGCTATTAAGAAGTATATTCAAATCTCAAAAATATTTGGCAAAATTAATTCATAAATAATTTAAGTATAATCTGCCTTTTTAATTAATATTCCATTTATGTAGTATATACTTTTTTGTTTCAAAATAAGTATCGTTTTAGTGTTTCAATGCAAAATTCATTAATAAGATTCTCCGCTTTATTTTTCTATTGATTGAAATATGGTTAAATGTATAGGTAATTGTGTTTTTATTTTGGAAATATACAAAATCATATATTTTCTTAATATGTGTAAATAAACCTAGAACGAGAAGTAATATGAAACGGAGGGGGTACTATATAAAAGTTAAGATTATAAGTCATTGAGAGCAATCATATATCATATAAGATGTTAAACGAACAATGTTAATATTTCCAGGGAAATTGTCAAAAATATCACTTTCATAGTACCACTTTTCATGTTTACACTAACCATATTTACCATCATTTTTAATGAAGGATAAAAGACATTTATAACCCTAGGGTTAACTAATTATAAACTTAGGGTTTAAAGTTGAGAGGTGGGGTTTAGAATTTAGGGTAAATTTAGGGTTTAGGGTAAATTTAGGGTTTAGGGTTTATGGTAAATTTAGGATTTAGGGTAAATTTAGGGTTTAGGGTTTAGGGTAAATTTAGGGTTTAGGGTTTAGGGTAAATTTAGGGTTTAGGGTTTAGGGTAAATTTAGGGTTTAGTGTAAATTTAGGGTTTAGGGTGTAAGGTAAATTTAGGGTTTAGGGTTTAGAATTGATATTTTAGGGTTTAAGGTTTATTGTTGATGTTTTAGGGTATAGATTTGAAAGTTTAGGGTTTAAATTTTACAGTTTAGGGTTTAGGATTGTAAAGTTGATTTTTTAGGGTTATGGAGAGGGCAATAAGTATTGAAGATAAAATAAGGATAATTTAGTATTTTATTAATGATTGTGGTATATTTAAAAATGTCTTTTGATTGATTGTAAAATTTATTAAAGTTATCAAATAAAGTGTAAACTTGCAAATTCCCCGTATTCCAAAATATTATCTATTTCAAAATAAAATAGTAATTGATATTAAATAAGGTAAGTTAACAAAAGTAAAACATTAAAAATAAATTAATCTAATATATATATAATATTTTTAAAAATTAATTAATATTGAATATAAATTATTATTTTCTTAAAAATGTAAGAGGATTATCAATACAAGGTAGAAATAGAAATATAAATCAATATGAAACAAGGTAAGTTAACAAAAGTAAAACCTTAAAAATAATTTATACTACTATATATAATGTTTTCAAAATTCATAAAAATAAAATAAAAAATAAGAATTAATTGTATATATACAAAGTACGACAATAAATCATCTTTATTAATTATTATTTAAAATGTTATATCATATGACATATATGATAAATTAACAAAAGTAAAAACATTATATATAACTTAACATAATGTAAAATAGTTTCTCGAAAATTAAAAAATAAATAAAAATTAATTTTTATTTTAAAAATGAAAGACTTTCGAACAATTATAACTATTATAAAATTTAAATACTTAATTTTCAAATTTTAAGTAATATACTATGGAAAATATTAAAAAAATAACATATATAATATATAAGTTTATATTATAATGGAGGATTTGATATCATTAATCAATTTTACCATCAATCAATCAAAAGACATTTTCAAATATATCACATTCATTAATGTGTAAAATACTAAATTACATTTATTTTATCTTCAATATTTATTTTCCTTTCTAGAACCCTAAAATATCAACTCTACAATCCTAAACCCTAAATTTTTAAATTTAAATCCTAAACTTTTAAATCTAAACCCTAAACAAATAAACATCAACACTACACCCTAAACCCTAAATTTATCCTAAATCCTAAATTTACCCTAAACCCAAACCCTAAATTTACCATAAACCCTAAATTTATCATAAATCCTAAACCCTAAATATACCCTAAACCCTAAATTTACCCCAAACCCTAAATTTACCCTAACCCCTAAATTTACCATAAACCCTAAATTTACCCTAAACTCTAAACCCTAAATTTACCCTAAATCCTAAATTTACTCTAAACCCTAAACCCTACCTCTCAACTAGTCCATAAGTTTATAATTAGTTAACCCTAGGGTTATAAATATCTTTTACCTTTCATTAAAAATGGTGGTAAACATGAATAGTGCAAACATAAAAAGTGGTACTATAAAAGTGGTATTTTTGACAATTTCCCTATTATAAATCACTGAAAATGTCAACATATTATTTTAAGGACCAAAAATATTTCAAATCAAATTTTAAACTTGCAATTTCTAAAAATGTCAATATTACCAAAAATCTTTTATTTCAAAATAAAATATAAATCAATATCAGATAAGGTAAAGTAAAGTAAAGTAAAAAAATTATATATAAGTTAAGTTAAGTTAATATATAATAAATTTCGAAATCTAACATAAAATAACTATATATCTAAAGCAAGTGATTTTTAAAGTCTAGGTTATAGGTTACTGAGAATAATCAACAAAACTATATACTATATGTAAGTTGATGCAATAAATCATTGAGATTATACACATGTTATTTTTAAGCACCAAGAAAAATATGCCAAATTACAGTTTATTTATATTTTTTTAATTCAAGATTTTTCGATAAATGATTCTTTCAAAATAAAAAGGAAATAAATATTAAATTTACTAGAAAAATGTATAATCATTAAAGGAACCAGTTTGATACATAAATTAAATCTTTGTAAGATCAACATAAAATTAACTAACAAAAAATAATACCAAAGAATTCAAAATAATGTAAAAAATCATAATCCCACCATTAATTAATATTGTAGCTAGATCAAGTAAAAGATACATCTAATATTTTATATATGTTTATTTTAATAAATAAAACATTACTTAGCAATAATTTAATTTGTATATATTTATTTGCATTTTCTTCTAACAACTAATATTTACTATTATTAATATTTCATCATAATATTTAGTTTGATTAAACCCAAAATCTAAATATAATACTACCAGATATGTATTTTAAAAAATCAAATAAGAATATTTCAAGTACATATATCCACAAAGTAGGCCTAGGACGAATCCAAATATCCGGAAAATTTAGGGTATCCGGATCCGAATTCGTTGGATTCGTAACTTTAGTATCCGGATTCGGATCCGTGCCTTATGGATATCCAGATTTTGGATATTTATCTAGATACTATGATATCCGCGAGTATCCGGATTCAGATCCGATCCGGATCCGTAAAAGAAAAATCTAAAAAATCTAACAAAATATTACATAAATTAAATATTTTTACAAAATTTAAAAATTTATTTATGCATTAGAAAACTAATTTTATGTATAAATATTAATAAATCAACTATAATTATTAATAAAATTTAAATTTTTTAAAAATTGGATCTGGATCCGAACCTAAAAATCAAGATATCTGGATTTGGATTTGGATTCGGTGGATCCGTCTTTTCACTATTCGGATTTGGATTTAGACTGCTTGGATATCTTAAATATCAGATCAAATTGAATCGGACCTCAGATCGGATCTTGGATCCCGGATAATAATTTGAGGCCTACCACAGAGTAAGTATATAATAGTTATATTTTCATTGTAAAAATTTGGTAAATAAAAAGCAAAGTTAGATATTGTATATATGTATTAATATTTTATGTCATTCAAATAAAAAAATAGGCAAAAATTATAATAAAATATTTATAACAGTATATTATTAGTTAATATGCATCAAACAATAAATATATTTTTGAAAAATATGATTGATAAACAATATAAACGCGTTTATAAATACACGTAAACATTTACATATACAAACAAATAGATATCTATATATTAGTTATTTAAAAGCATAATTGTAGGAAAATTTAAATAAAAAATAATAAAGCATCTTTTGAATAAAATTTCATATAAAATGTTTATAAGCCAATTACATTTTATATATTGGGATTAAATTAATTCTTAAAAAAAAAGAATTATTTACGGGAATTACCTTAGGGAAAATTGGAAAAAAGAGACACTTTCAATTTTTATTTGTCCTTATAGGACTTCTCATATTTTGGGCAATTCTGGACAAGTTTTACCCTTCTTATATGAAAAAAATAGTAAAATGAATTCTAAAAATGTTAAAAAATATGAAAACTATTGGAAACATAAGTATGACAATATATATGTTTAATTTTTTTTAATAAAATGGAATTAAAATTTTATTTTATATTCTAACTATGGTTAGAGTACGCATTCTGGTAATCTACTTAGTCCGGAAATGAGATACTAAAATTTATACATAGGTATATCTAAGATATAAAACGTAAACTAACATTTATTGCATATTCTAACTATGATAGAATTCATTACGTTATAATCAAGAAAGATGTCTTAGGTCTACCTACAGTTTGATAATGATTTATAGCCCCAACTCACTAATCTACCTTATCTAGAGTTTGTGTCGTAACTTGTTCTGCCTTTTACCTGATGTGACGCTTATGGTACAATTTGTATCATACTTACTCTACTTTATTGTATGTAAGGTAGATTACATATTCTAGGGAAATCCGAAAAATATGGAAACTTTCATATTCGGTTAGAGATGTTTCCTAAATCTAAACTAAATCTACCCTAAATATTTGAAAGAATATTTTCTCCTCCTCCCACAATCTTTTCTCTTCGTTAGCACTTTAGAGAACTGCCTAAGCATAATGCATTAATCCAATAGCACTTTAGAGTTTGTGTTTATTTGGGGTTTAGGGTTTGTTTAGACTTTGGGTTTATTTGGGGTTTAGGGTTTGTTTAGAATTTCTTTTTAGGGGGTTTAGATTTTGTTTAGGGCTTGTTTAGAGTTTGAGGTTTAGGGTTTGTTTAGGGCTTGTTTAGAGTTTAGGGTTTATTTGGGATTTAGGGTTTGTTTAGGGCTTGTTTAGAGTTTGGGTTTATTTGGGGTTTAGGGTTTGTTTAGAATTTGAGTTTATTTGGGGTTTAGGGTTTGTTTGGGCTTGTTTAGAGTTTGAGGTTTATTTGGGGTTTTAGGATTTGTTTAGAGTTTGGGTTTATTTGGGGTTTAGGGTTTGTTTAGTGTTTGAGTTTATTTGAGGTTTAGGGTTTGTTTAGAATTTGGGTTTATTGGGGGTTTAGGGTTTATTTAGGGTTTGTTTAGAGTTTGAGTTTATTTGGGGTTTAGGGTTTGTTTGGGGTTTGTTTAGAGTTTGGGGTTTATTTGGGGTATAGGGTTTGTTTAGAGGTTGGGATTTATTTGGGATTTAGGGTTTGATTAGAGTTTGAGTGTATTTGGGGTTTATGGTTTGTTTAGAATTTGGGTTTATTTGGGGTTTAGGGTTTGTTTGGGCTTGTTTAGAGTTTGCGGTTTATATGGGGTTTTAGGGTTTGTTTAGAGTTTGGGTTTATTTGGGGTTTAAGGTTTGTTTAGTGTTTGAATTTATTTGGGGTTTAGGGTTTGTTTGGAATTTGAGTTTATTTGGGGTTTAAGGTTTGTTTAGAGTTTGTTTAGGGTTTGTTTAGAGTTTGGTATTTATTTAGGGTATAGGGTTTATTTAGAGTTTGTTTAGGGTTTGTTTAGAGTTTGGTGTTTATTTGGGGTATAGGGTTTGTTTAGAGTTTGAGTTTATTTAGGGTTTAAGATTTGTTTAGAGTTTGAGTTTATTTGGGGTTTAGGATTTGTTTAGGGACTTGTTTAAAGTTTTTTTTTTCGTTTTTATTTGTTTTTTTTTCGTTTTTGAAGTGTCATTTTTTAATTATTAATTAATATTAATAGATTATTTTCTAATTCAAATTAAATTAGTATAAAAATGATATTATAAAAGTATTATTGTATTAAAAAGAATCAAACAAATCAAAATTGAAATTGTCTCTTTTTCTAATTTTTCCAATTACCTTATCCCAATTAGATTTGGGACATATAAAGTGTTGTAGGGTTTTGTCCGAATCTCAAACAGAGAAGGTGTTCTAGAGTTTTGTCCGAATACCATGGTTCTCAAACCTTGCTCAGAGAGAGATTCGAGAAACTTGGAGGAGGCTTCGATGGAAGCATCTTCAGTGGTTCTCAAACCTTGCGCAGACGTGACGGCGAGGGAAGGGAGGGAGGCCATGGAAGTTTCTTCGATCGTTGAAGATTCGCGCCAGAGAAAGCGTAAGGCCGAGCTCGATCCAGAGGAAGAGAGCGACGGTGAGATTGAAGAAGCCATGTTTGAGGAGAGCGAGGATGATAAGATAGATCCCTTAGCGGTGCCCGAGTGGGATGTGGACAGCTTCGATGGTGTGGTGTATACTTCCTCTTCGGAGCCTGATCGTGAAAGCATGGAGAAGGCTATAAATGACTATCGCATCCATAAAAACCAGCTCATCACCAGCAAGGTATCATCAACTTTCTTTTTTTTTTCTTTTTTTTTTTGTTGTTTTGAAAAAACAATGGAATTGAGGTGAATAGATATATGATCTGATTTTGTGTGTGTTTAGGGTTTCATGTTGGATCCATCGCTTAGGCCACATTATTTGTACAAAAGAATCAGACCGGTGAATTTTGACAATGAAAAAACCTTCAAAGCGCACGGTGAAGAGGTGGCCTCTGTATGTCTTGAGAGGCATAACCAAGACAAGGCTAGTTCCTTTTCCTTACTTTATTAAGTTGGTTTTGTTTTTGTTTGCTAAATCTGAATAATTCTTCTTTTTTGTGTGGTTTTGATTGGTTCAAGGGTTCGAATGTAGAGTTTGTTGAAGTGGTGAGAGCTAACTATCGAGGAGGCCCGAGGCCCGTGTCATACATTACATTCATGGCCAGAGAGAAACCGGATGGACCGCTTGTTGAGTATCAAGCCAAAGGTATGTCTACTCTTGACGGCAAGAAGCATCCCATGCTCTGTAGACCGGCTCCTAACCCAAAGCCTCAAAACCAAAACTTCTAGTCATAGATAAGGTTCTCTGAAACCATTTTTTTTTTTATAAAGCTGAAACATGTTTAGAAATATGTCATAGTTGCCTTTGTCTTAGAGCTTTTCTTGTCTCCATACTGTTACATCATTTTCTGTTTATTTGAAGATTTTGAGACAAGATAACGTATGGGAAGGCAAAAAAGTTTGAAACTGTGCGTTTTGGGTTTACTTTACTCAAATCTTATCAACCGCACGATGAACCGAGACTTAACCAAACGTAAACCGGTCTTTTAATGATTGTCTTTCTTTACCCAATTTTTGAGCTTTAGAAAAAGTCAGCGCATTAAAACGAACTATTTATCCAGTCACCCAAATCTTTATTTTACAGTTTAAAAGAAACTACAATAATCAAAACACCAAAACGTAGAATAAAAAAGAAAAAAATATTAACAATCATTTTTTTCTAACCTTATAAATAAATTTCAAAACAAATATACTAAACCAATCACCTCAACTAAAATTCAACAATATATACATCGAATCAGCTAAACAAATACAAATTATACAGTCAGTTATTTAACAATTTACAAATACAAATCTAAAATAATATGCTTACAAAGAAAACGAAGACAACAACTAAAATCAGTAAAATCACTTAAACCAAAAGATTACATATTATTCATCAAATAAAAGAGAAACAAACACAAGCACATCAAAAGATACAAAAGACAATCCCAACAAATACAAAGAAGACAACAACATCTTCACTTGCTCACTCCTCTTTTCTTATGAAAATAACTTACATGTCAGAATATCAACATGTCACTGCTATTGTGTTCTTATGAAAAATACATAAATTCGTTTAAAACCCATTAAAGCTCAAATACTTAGAATTATCACTCATTTTATAGTTATTTTTATAAATCTTCATGTATTTGTTTTTAAGATTCGGTAAAAACGACAAGTTTTTTTTTAAAAAACATATAACAAACATAATGAAGATAATAAAAATAATTACTTTATATCCACAATTTACACAAACT
Organism: Sinapis alba; assembly: GCA_012274485.2. Classification (NCBI taxonomy): domain Eukaryota; kingdom Viridiplantae; phylum Streptophyta; class Magnoliopsida; order Brassicales; family Brassicaceae; genus Sinapis; species Sinapis alba. The sequence goes on from MU108223.1 coordinate 26,078, forward strand.
AAACCGGAGAAAAAATATTCAGAAACAAAATGTACTATCAACAACCTTAATATAATTTATGTATTCTCAAAAGTACAAAAAACAAATTGAAAAGACAAACAAACAATAAGTTTTAGAAACAAAACAAACAACACAATGAATTATAATAATCACAGTACTAAAACAATTTAATTCTTTATAAGTTGATAACAATGCCTACACAGTTCATCATCTCAACTCTAATCCTATAACAATAAAAAACTTGAAAAACAATAATTAACTTAAAACGTAAACTTCACAACTATAGTGACCCTGACAAATATTGAGATAGAACAAAAAATTTATCCACGATCTCATGTGTAAGAATAAAGACATAATGCTATAAAATGACTTCGTGTAAAGACATAATGCTTTGATTGTTAATTGCAGAATGATGAAATTGCATTTAAACACAATTGTACAAGTAAGTTTCACCAATAAAAACATTTGTGTAATGGAAAACAAATACATATCTACATTAAAAAAATATAAAATCTACTAAACAAAAATCTGAAAATTAGGTAAACTATTTGTAGAATCATTTTCATATTATTTATTTAGATTACAAAGAATAATTTATTATTAAATTAATACTAATAATTTTATTTTATGTATATTCATATAATGAATGAGATCACATATAATATATCGATAAAATTATGTATTATTATAAATATTTGGAAAATTGAGTCATAGATAATTTAAATATAATCTGCTTTTTAATTAATGTTTAATTTATGTAGTTTAAATTTTATGTTGTTCTCTTATATTCTTTCCGTTTCAAAATGTTTCATGTTTTAAAATTTTTACACTTATTAAGAAAACATATCAAGTTTTAGTTACCAATACATTAATTTCCGTAATTAACTATTTTTCCACAATTTTTAACCAATATAATTATATTTTTTGAAGTTTACAATTTACAATTAAAGAATGTATTGAAAATATAAAAATGTATTTTTTGAAATAAAAACTTTTTCTAAAACATGGATTTTTCGGAATAAAGGAAGTAATATTTAACTAAATGATCGACATATTATAAATTTCATTTATACGATTAAAAAGTGGATTCAAATCTAAAAAAAATTAAGTATAGGGAGAGTGAGATAAATTAAAAATAATACTCCCTCTGTTTCATAATAAGTGTCATTTTAGATTTATGCACACAGATTAAGAAAACATTTAATTTTACATATTTTTCTATATAAAAACATCATTTCTCATACACCTAACCATATTTCAACCAATAAAAAAATAAAAGTGGAAAATAAAATTCTTAAATTTTGTATTGAAAAATGAAAATGACACTTATTTCGTAACAAAAAATTTCCTCTAAAATGACACTCTTTGTGAAACGGAGAACGACACTCTTTGTGAAAAATAATTAAAATTAAGAAAAGGGAAGTCTTAACTATCACACGAGTCTCCCTAATATATAAAGTTTACGTCCACATTAATTGAATAACTCCGAGATTTGTTTTTCTTTTAAAAAAGAATTATTTACGGGAATTACCTTATCCCAATTAGATTTGGGACAGAGAAAGTGTTGTAGGGTTTTGTCCGAATCTCAAACAGAGAAGGTGTTCTAGAGTTTTGTGTCCGAATACCATGGTTCTTAAACCTTGTTCAGAGAGAGATTCGAGCAACCTGGAGGAGGCTTCGATGGAAGCATCTGCAGTGGTTCTCAAACCTTGCGCAGCCGTGACGGCGAGGGAAGGGAGGGAGGCCATGGAGGTTTCTTCGATCGCTGATGATTCGAGCCAGAGAAAGCGTAAGGCCGAGCTCGATCCAGAGGAAGAGAGCGACGGTGAGATTGAAGAAGCCATGATTGAGGAGCGAGAGGATGATGATGACATAGATCTCTTGGAGGTGCCCGAGTGGGATGTGGACAGCTTCGATGGTGTGGTGTATACTTCCTCTTCAGAGCCTGATCGTGAAAACATGGAGAAGGCTATAAATGACTATCGCATCTATAAAAACCAGATCATCACCAGCAAGGTATCAACTTTGAATGTCAACTTTAAAAAAAAAAAACAATCGAATAAGATATATGTTGTGATTTTGTGTGTGTGTGTTTAGGGTTTCATGGTGGATTCAACGCTTAGGCCACATTATTTGTACAAAGGAATCAGACCGGTGAATTTTGACAATGAAAAAACCTTCAAAGCGTACGGTGAAGAGATGGTCTCTGTATGTCTTGAGAGACATAACCAAGCCAATGTTAGTTCCGTTTATTTACTCTATTAAGTTTGTTTGTTTTTGTTTGCTAAAATCTGAATCATTCTTTTGTCCATTTTTGTGGTTTTGATTGGTTCAAAGGGTCTGAATGTGGAGTTTGTTGAAGTGGTGAGAGCTAACTATCGATGGGGTCCGAGACCCAAGTCATACATTACATTCATGGCCAGAGAGAAACCGGATGGACCGCTTGTTGAGTATCAAGCCAAAGGTATGTCTACTCTTGACGGAAAGAAGCATCCCATCCTCTGTAGACCGTCTCCTACGTCAAAGCCTCAAAACCAAAACTAATTAAGGTATGAATTGGGTTTCTCTTAGCAAGTTTTTGATTCGCTTTGTCCTTTTACTCAAAACTTGTTTATGTTATAGATTCTTTTTGGCTTTCGGAGGTGTCTCATATAAACACACAAAGTCATATATATATACACATTACAATATTAATCGTTAACTTACCTGTCTCAATCAAATTGCCTTTACAAATAAAGTGGACGTTCTTTGCAATTTGAATTTGTAAATCTCCTTTTTTTTATGTCCGTAGAAGCGTTTGTAGAATGCTATTGCTCGCTTAACTTGCTGACTTCTTTCTTTGTGTTTTGTTTTGTCTGGAAACGGCATTTGTGGAGTCAGAAGGTGGACTTGGCAAAAGGGCATATCATCAGAAGTCAGATACAATCCCTAGTGGCTGTAACATTTTAACTTAAGCTTTTTTATTTTATATTATCTGTCTCTTGTGACCATGTTCTCTAAAACTCGACAACTATCTAGTTGACTGGATCTTTTTGGAATACCATCTTATGTAGTACTCCTCCTGTTTTTTATTGTAGGTAGTTCTAGCAAAAAAGAGTTTGTTTCACTATAAGTAGTTTACATATTCCAATGCACTTTTTTATTTATTGGATATTGTGTGACCAATGAAATAATGTTTAGTTTTTTTATAATTGGTTGAGTTAGTTGATTAAATTATTTTTTCTTCAAAAAAGTAACTTCTAAATATTTGTGCTTTTAGACAAAACTACTTACAATAAAAAACAGAGGAAGTATTATTTAATAGTAGGACCTATGAAACGATTTTACTCTTGAGATAAAGATTAGCTTTGATTCTCACCCTTTCGGTGTTACTTTAGTTGTTAGTCTAGAGCTTTGTTGCTATTACATCATACAGAAGGGAGTGTTGCTATTACATCATACAGAAGGGAGTGTTGCTAGAAAGTATCTAATGGATTCTATTTGAGATTGTCTTCTTTAACAACAAATCGGTTATAAGAATATCAACGTTAATATAGTAAATAGTTTCTGATTTAAAAGAGCTAGCAATGATTTAATAAATGTCACAACTGCTAAAACATGCTCGCAATAATTCACAATTTCCAAAATAAATCAGGCTGCCTCACTAAGAAAATATAGCAGATGTTCCACTACCAAAAGCCACAAAAGTGTATCCATACAAGGGTTTCTATCAATGTCTTAGAATAGATATTTATGGAGAATGATAAGAGAAAACTACCACTCTGGCCAGAATATATCATAATCACGAGTATTTGGAAGAAAAATCCTACAATATCCGTTGTTGCCATATTCCATACCCCACGAATTCTGGACCACGATGAAATCAACTCCATCAAGGGTTCTTCCTTTTGCTACAGCAAGCAAAGCATGCTCCTCACATCGTTCATCACGATTGCCAGGCACATTATAGATTTCCTACATAAATAAAAGAAAATAGCATATTCATTGTTCCAAACTTCACAATTAATATATGTATAAATCTTACTTTAAAGCAATTTACCATTTTAACTTCATGAAGTTCTTGTCGGCCCTCTAAAATAATTCCAAGCGGAACGGTTTCCAGCTTTTCAAACACTTCCCATGCTTCCACATGTCGCTTTGAGTCAAAATGCATTTTTGTTGTCCCTCCTTGTCCAGATGTAATCCCCTACACAAACATATATATTGTCGAACTTAAAATGCAGTTATTGGAAACAAAAACAAAGTATAAATACACACACTCACATCTCTATGAAGCCCATTCTCTCTTATAAAGTCCTTTGCTATGCTGAAATTCCTAAATGAAAATGATTCCTTCTTTCCGGTTACACTCTTGATATGGTTAGCCAAGTGTTGATAAGACAGATCACGACGTTGTGCGATAGGTTTGTCTTTGTTGTAGCCTGCTTGTGTTAGTCTAGTGAACACAACAGAGGCACAAGTGTCTGCAAAAAAAAAAACGGACTTAAGTTTTCATTAATCTCTTCATTGTGTTAAAAAATTACAATCATACGTGTGTTAAAAAATACCTGCATGCTGTTTAATTGGATCGTCAAAGAGATCCGAAGTTGTCCAATCTATGGTAATTTCGCTGCCATCATTAAAAGGCTACACATACATCAAAGGAAAAGCAAATCAATATCCAAATGAGAGAATTAATTGATTAACAAAATATTAAAAGGATTTGATATAATTTTTAAATCGATAAGAAGGATATGAAAGTAAGTAACTGATTAAAAACAAGAATGATGCTTAGTTAAGCTTTCATATTTTCTCCATTTTCAGAACTGGATAGCTCCATAGAAACATGACCATGCGTATCTTTCTACCCACATAAATCTCTCAAACTAGAATGGGAACCTTTTTTTAGAGATGTTCGTAACACTAACACAGTTTGTCAGAGATTCACAGAAGCAGATGTAAATAAGAGGATGCGATATGGTTTTCAAATTGCTAAGTAAAAGAAACCGTACCGGTATTTTGCTTTGAGGTTGAGGTTCTTCTTGAGCTTCTTGGTGATGAGCTTCTTCAACTTGTCTTTCCTCTCCTTGCTCATGAGCCTCTCCTCTCCCTTCTCCCCTCCCTCTTTGTCCTCTCCCTCTTTGTCCTCTCCCTCTTTGTCTTCCTCCTCTTTCCTGAGCATCACGTTCACGTCTTGCTTGATTAAGAGGGTTAGGTTCCTTAGAACTTTTGGGTCTTGCTCCAATAGAAATCACATGTTCTCCTTCTTCATCCATGTTAACCAA
>MU108225.1:0-26684 GCA_012274485.2 Sinapis alba
TGTGTATGTGATGCCAAATATTTTCTGGTATTTTTATTCTGGTAATGTAACAATAGAGATGGAAGAGGAAGTGTATACATATGTTTTGTTTCGGTATATATATTATGAATACTAGAAGACTCCTCGCTCTCGATTTATAGAGAAGATGGTGAAGAGAGATGAGAGGAAATAAAATAACTAAATCGAAAAGGGAAAAGATTTGAGATGCATTGTTTTCTTTTCATTTATGCCCCCAAGAGAAGGTAGATAGGCAAAAACCCTAAAAGTTAATGCGAAACAAAATATACACCAGTTGTAATAAAATAGAATTGAAGAATCAAAGAGATTCGAAAAACAATTATAATTAAAGAGATAAGGTTCCTCCATGCTTCTCCATCCTCATAATATTTTCTTTTATATATATATATATATATATATATATATATATATATATCTTTTCTTTTGGTCAAATATATTTAATATATATGGATGTATAGTATTATATAAGAGCATCTTTAACCTAGAGACCCCAAAAAGAGTTTTTTATTATTTTATTTTATTTTTATTTGTTTTTTTCTGATTTAAAAAAGAAAAAAAATAAAACTAATTGCATGCTGACACGTGTTAATGGGGTCCGTAAACAGTGCAAGAGACGGTTCTTAAATTAAGAATTTTAGGAACTGTCTCTTGCACTGTTCACGGGTCTCATATATTAATGGGCCCCGCAAACAATGCAAGAGATTCCTTTAAGAGACCCGGATAATTATGCTCTAAGAGCATGATTAATCCCAGATTTTAAGTGAGGTTCTTAGCATAATTTAAAAACCGGTTCTTAAATTACGTTAAGAACCCCACTTAAAAACTTGGTGTTAATCATGGTCTAAAGTACTAAGAGTTAAAAGGTTTTAGTTAATCTAGGTAAATAGATTCTCTTTGAAAAAATACAATAATACGTGGTTTGAGGAAGAAGACCCACTTGCACAAAATAGACCTGGTTTTGGTAAGTTGATAGGAACCATAAGTTTCTAATTTTAGTACTTACTAAGAAAATAACTTAGGGAAAATAATGTAGAGAGAAGAGAGACAACTTCTCATAAACAATTTTTGAAAGAAGGGAATCTTTATATTTACGTGTACCCGTTGTACCCCTAGTTAACTTATCCCAACAGGTACTCGAAAGGGCACGAATAATAAACATATGCATGTTTATAAAATAAGGAAAGGGGCCCAAATAAGTAAGCTGTAAAACAGAGACTGTAAGATATGTTTTCTTTGACAAAAGATATGTATGTATGTGTATTTTACATACACACACAAATCAGGACGTGGAATCTCAAAGTTATCGAAAAGATCAAAAAGGACTTGCTAGGTTACTTGCGTGGCCGTACATTTTCATCGTTTTAATAATATTTCTTAATTATTATGATGTCAACATGTCATATGTTAACATCTAATACTTAAACAGAAACAAAACAAAAGAAGAATAGGAATAAGAACGCCGTATGTGATTTAAGTAAGAAAAAATAGAAAGAAAAAAATAGAACAAATAGAAAATGATTTTTTTTTTATTTCACAATTTTCATCACTTAAAAAATATATTTCAATTTTGTAATTGTTATTTTCGTGTAATAAATATTTTATCTGGTACAAGAAAATGGAAAGAAAAGAGGCATAAAATGGGTACAATGTGATGTCAGTTGGTGGAGTGGCAGAGCAGTGGGATTTTCACTGCTCTTTAAGCTCTAACTCCTATGACCCATGTGCTTCCCTCTATTTTATTTATAGTTAAACTGTTTTTTCATCAAAAACATTTATCGGGAAACCAAAAGAGTTTTTCTTTCATGGGGCTTGGAACTTTCTTTTTGCATCAAGCTTGAAATTATGTGACGGCTAAAGAAAAAAAATCGTCAAAGATAGTTATGGACTATAGATGATGCTTTGATGGAGTTTTTCGAAGTTTGGCAATATAACGCCTTCGTTATAGACTTCTAGCACATAGTTTGGAAGAGAAACGGGATACAAATAGTAGTAATATGTAAAATAAACCATACTATATGATATAAATGGAGAACTATACGGTCAAAAGATGAGTAGAACACTCATTTTCGTTTTTATTCCCTAATAATGCTTTCTTTATAAAGAGAGATAGGTCAACCAGAGAATCTACAAGATTGATCTTATGACTTTGTCAATAGGTCCATGCAGGAGGGACCATAAGGACCGAAGCATATGCTGAATTTGCAAAATATTGAATCAAATTATGTTACAGAAACAGAATATAACTCACTATAGATGTTTTAATTTATACCACATTAACAAACCTATTGGTCCATTTAACAAGACGTGTTTCAATTAAATTTTTACTTAACATATAGAAGATGATTGGTTGAACTATAGAATACTTTTACAGCCAGAATTTTGTTTATAGCCACAAATTTAAATCAATTATGCTTTAACTTTCCTTAAAACACTCACGACCCAAAACTAACAAAGATAAGTTATTGAGTGTAACAGTATTATTTCGTTACTCTAGGAAGCCTATAACAATTTTTTTTTATTTTTTATATAAATTTTGTTAAATCTTATCATTTAAAATCATTGAGTAAAAGTTAAAAAAGAAATTATGTTAAACTATAGATGTTTAATTGTATAAATATTATAATATTATATGTAAAGGTAAAATATTCAAATTATAATACATAAATTTAAAATTCAAAATATATAGATATGATATAAAATTACATTTTCTTCTATAAATAGATCATATGTTAAAATAATATTACATTTTTAGATTAAAAATAATTTAAATTATTATTAAATGATATTATTTGATACAATTGTATTTTTTTACCAAATAAATAACTATTGATCATTGAAGTATTAATTTAAAATAGCTAAATATAAATTTTAGAGGTATAACTAATACATCTACACATAATTTTACAAAAAATCTACGGCTACAGTTCAACCAGTCGATCATATTTTTCATTTAATTTTCACAGTTACAAACTCTACAAACTAAATTCTACAGCAAGTGTTTTAAAATTACAGTCCAACCAAATCACCACGATACTCTTATTCTTAATCTATGCAATAACTCTTAGAATCATTTCTTCTCCTTTACTTTCCCTTAAAACCAAAATAACTTTGCAAGTACTAGTAAACATGTCATATCACTGACTCAACCGACATTATTGCCCTGAGTTATAACACAATATCTATCTCCAAATCCCCAAACTGATACGAGTACGATACCAACAAGAGACCTCTGTATAATAAACACATACATCTATATATAAAAGAATGTAGTACTTCCAGTGTCTCTGGTTTTCACTCGTTCTCCATTATTACTTATAACGTTTAAGAAAGACACAAAAAAGATGAATAAAATGTTACAAGGGGACTTTATAATCGCATATGCAAATTTTTGTTTTAAAGGTAGTGTAACAAGTACCTTTTTCACCATACGCACTATGCAGAAGAAAAGACCCGTCACAAGCAAAAAAAAGCAAAGCAAAAGGTGGAGATGACTCTTTTAAGGGGTCAACATGCTCAAGAATCTTGTGGAGTCTCGAATCTAGTTGGTGTATCGATACCCGCCATACAACAAAGTCCACTGATCAAGATGAGAAGGAAAACGATTCCCTGCAAAAAGACATTAACCAGAGACTTAAATAAAGAAAACATATGGAAGCATATTAGTAGGATCCTGATCAAAGTATGTCAGATGAGTTTTAGTCAATTTTATGATGTTCATAAGATCTTGGTTTAGAAGAATGAAAACAGAAGCCTCATAAGCGTAACAAAGAGTAACTTCTCACCACTAGTATGCCCTCCAAAAGTGATGACTTAAATTTGCAGAGCTCATCACAGGTTGTAGCAACACCAACGGTGCTGTTTCCTGTGGCACTTTCAGCTAGAAACCTTTGGAGAGTTTTGTAAGAAGTGTACCAATAAGGATCAGAGACATAGAGAGCTGTATATTTACTGCCAGATTGTTCTACAGAACTAACAAGCTCAGAGATACTTTCACCTGCAGGATAGGTCACAGAATTGCTTTAACTTCTTTGTTCTCAAAAAATTATAACATTCTTCTGAAGTAGTGATCTTTCCACTTACGCTCTGAATGTGACTGGCCAGATTGACTGTTTGATTCAGAACCCTCGGAACAGAGCACAACCAAGTCAGTTTCTCCTTCTTTCCTCGTTTCTTTTCTAGCAAGTAAATGATCCTGTCAATTATTTTTAAGAGTAGATTAGGAGTGAGTTACAAGGTTGATGCCGGTGGAATTAGTGAAAATGAAAACATAAAGAGGAAGGAACACTACTTTGAAAGACTGAAGATCTGATAGTTTATGAATCGTTCCATCCTGAACAAAGCAAGAATCAGAGAACACAATATTGCTGGCTCCTGCATTGTGAGGGCAAGCTTGTTTAAGCCCTGAAAGCAACAAAGTCTCCATCCTCTCTTCCTCTGGTGCAGCGATATAAGGGAATGCCAATGAGAAGTTGGAAGATGTAAAGAGACCCTGTCGAGGAAAAAAAAAGGATTTGGAGGTTTAAGTATTGCGAAGGTTAAAATGAAACAATTTTTCAGAGATATGTAGAAAAGAAAACTAGAACTTACATTCAATGTGTTAACAAGGGAAGGTTCTGAATTCCTTTTGGAAGAAACATCAGAAGACAGTAACTACAGGAGGGACAGAATGCTAATATTAGTATTCTCTCAGCATAGCAAAGAAGATGCAGAAGAGAGACCCTTCACTTTTTTTTTGCAATATTAAAGATATAAGATCTAAATGGTTATTCATGCTAATGTTAAAACGAAGGTCCTACACCATTCACTCATACAGACACGAGAATGATAGCTCTGTTCATAGACATAAGTTTCCTTCCTTCCTCACATAAGAAACAAGAGATGAAAGGTTTATGAATCATGTTAAAAGGAAGCTCCTAGATCAACCAGACTCGAAAGGACAGCAGTTTCTATAGATAAAAGTACTCTTACCTCTCTGCCGATGAACACAAGTGCAACATCAACAACAGGCGGCTGCTCAACTTTCTTCTCAGAGCACTAGATAAAGAAAAAACATTCAAAACAAAGACATTCACAGAGTTGGAGAATTGAGATCAGAGTAAGATAAGAAGAAGAACATACAAGAATGTTAGACCATCCTCCTTGAGTGAAAACAGAGTCAACTAGATCCTTTGCAGACATGACCTGATAATTCACAGCCACATCAATTCCACCATTACCAGCCCTGTTTCAAGAGTCAAAGGAACTAATCAAACCAGTAACCTTAGCCAAAACCTCGAGCAGTTCGAACCCACAAATCAGATTTTTTTAAAGTCTAAAGCTTTATCAAAATTCAAATCGCAATATCTCCGAACGAATACATAAGAAAGCAGAGACATTTGTATAATTCATCGTGAGGAGATTTAGAGAGGCGTAACTGGAGATGCGGAGACCAGAGGAAAGCAGGAACGGTGTTTGGAGAAGCCAATCCGATTTCAATCGCAGAGAAAGCCACCAGCAACGCCACCATACCCATTTGCATCTTCTTCATTGAATAATAATCAAAATCGTGTTTCGCGATCGAAATGAAATCGAGAGAGATCAACAAAAGGACAGACTCATCGTTGTCATATCTCCGATCCTCAAATCAAATCTGAGCGACTGAGGAGAGGTCCCCATGTACGACGTCGTTTCAGGAAGCAGAAATCAATAACCGATTTTGGTTTAACTAAGAGAACCGGTTAGGCGTTTTGGGCCTGAGTGGGCTTTTTATTACAACCCATATACAGCTCCTCGGTCCTTTTAGCCGTCATTAAACCAGAAACAATGCATCATCTATTAGAATGTTGATGTTATTTGGCTGCAGAGAGTTTCAAAAAGTCGGAGAATATTGGTGAAATTAGTTTATTACATAGCTTTCGAACAATTCATCATCAGCTAATTAAGTCTCACAACTTCGAGTTCTTTTGGTGAGATTAGTTTATTACTTATTAGAACGTTGATGTTTAAATTACATGTCTTTGATACGATTTTTCAACGCTCTTACACGCGGTAATATGAAAATCATACAATTATGTTTGAAAGAAACGTAGGCTCAGGAAGGTCAAAACCCATTCCGAGTTCAAGGAATCAAACTTCGCAAACTCAGTCTATACTTTATCATGTACGGATGTTCCTCTTCTAGTAATGTCACTATGTTTGATCTATCTGTGTTGGTAAATAGACCAAAATTATATTATAAAATATGTATAAGTATAGTGACTTGATACATATTTTACATTACATATGTATAAATGAACGGATGGATGTTCCTCTTCTAGTAATGTCACTATGTTTTTTTCCCTGTTTCAAAAAAAAGGATATTCTTTTTTTTCTAAATAGTATTTGTGTGCTTAATTTGATTTTTACGAATATTAGATTTTACTATTTGCTTTGTTCCAAAACTGTAGGGATATTAAAAAAAAATTGGATCTAATTGAAACAAATGATAAATCGATTAAGATTTAACGGATAATTAATATATCTAACCCTAAATCCTACTTGTAGATGTAGCTTATAGTTCAAAGGTACAATTCATGCTTTTAGAATGACACTATTTTATTAATGAAGCTTTCGGATCGTCAACATTTTGAACCAATTAGAGAATTGATAAAATATCGATTGAAAGCTTTCATATAATACTATAGGGAAACTTCTAGTCATGTATGTATATATTTGATTTGATAGAAATAAACATGCGATGCGTATGAAGCTTTCTATATAGCGTACATAACACACAAAACAAAAGAAAATCAACAAAAACAATAAGAAACAAAAATGAAGGGCAAGTACTTGTGGTTTATTTTTTCACTTTTGGTTCTTTCTTTGCTGTTTTCACATGAGACGATCTCCGCTCAGCCATATAAACTACGCAGAACCAGCTGTGAGTACTATCCATATTTACCTTCCGAGTTGCTATATTTTTCCAACATATGCTATAGCCAAATAACTTAAGGAATCTATATATATACAATTTTAAGCACCATAAATTCGTTAGAAAAATCCAGAGCAGTTATAGCTCCAAGGTTGATGATAAAACTACAAAAAAAATGAAGTAAGATAAGAAATTTTTTGAAAATATTTGAGAACCTTGGGTCGGTTTTCGGGGAATATCGATCCTGTCATTTCCGGTAATTACTGACCTATATATATGTTTTGTACGTTGTTTTTATTGTATAAGTCGAAATAAGAGAAATGATTCATATTCACAAGACAAAGAAGATCCAAACACCAGGAAGTGTGTCGAAGCGTGGGGGGCAAGGCTCAGGATCCATCGGAGGAGGTTCCCCAAACGCCGGTTAAGGGTGGCTCGACGGACCACCAAGACATATTAGTACATTTGCTTATTTTAATTTTATTGTATGGTTTGTTATGTATCAACCCTAATGTTACGGAAAGTCCAAACAGGGGAAAAGGCATTTTTGTATGACCTGCATATAAGTTTTGTTTAAATGGCAACCATTTTGTGCACAAAAAAAAAAATGGCAACCATTCAATAGCATTAGTTTAGATTTGCTCGAGTAAAACAATCTTTATTAAGAAATCAATTATTTTGTAAACTAAGAGCATCAGCATCAGTATATACACAGTTGAGGTATCTCACTAATATAATTTTAATATAAAATTTATTTTATAATTAAATTTAAAATAAATGAATAATTATTAATACAAATCAAGTAAGTGGTGATAGAATTTCTTAACAATTTGAAAAAGATTTTCAAGATTTCTCATCAATTTTGTGTCTATTTTTATTATTTTATTTTATTATAATAATTATGAGAGAATGCATGCTGCTTTTAATCAACTTACAAAAGTTTGATACTAGATAATTAAATTAAAAAATAGTCAACTTTCGCTTGAACCAAAAGCGTGCACATATCTAATCTCTTCCCCGCAAACATAGATATTGACATTATGTTAGGTATGTACTACGTCGAATACTCGAATATGCTTATATATAGAGACGCGCAAACTTTTATTTTATAGCTTATGATAAAACACTGGAAAAAAAAAACTGAAGTTGCATATTTGATTGAATGTATCACCAGAAAAATGAAGGGAAAGTTATGTTTGATTGTTTTGCTTTTGATTCTCTCTTTGGCGATTTTATCGGACGTCGTATTAACTCAATCATACCAGTCCAGTAAGTATTATTGATATTATTTTCATCCTCTTTCCTATGTATGCCAAATAAGAGCTTACTAGGTTACTATTATTACTAATGAAACTACAAAAAATATAGTAAATAGCTTGATAATATATTCGCTAGTTTTACATGAATGCTATTACTAGTGTTATATATCAATTCATATTTTCATATTTAAAACTTTATAGAAGAAGAAAACATATCAGAAATGATTCACATTCCAAGAATAAAGAAGATCGAAGTCTTTCCGAGTAAATCGCCACGCGGTCGTCAATGGAGTCGGAGGCTCCCTCTTCCTCCCCAAGTCGCAGGTCCAAGTGCAGTCTAAGACGTGATATATGTTTTTGTATTGTAATTTGGTATGAAACTTATATAGTCTTAGTGAAATAACAGTTAAGAAGACAATTAATGGCAGGCTGGCTCCATATTTTAAATTTTTTTTCTCGACTCCCATGTATCTTCTTGTTTTTTGTTCTCCATAAACTTTTTTAAAAAAATTCAGCAACAACAGTTGTCCTCATTTTAAAATTGTATTTATGTAAGATCGACCTTGTCTTTTATCAGCCTATTTCTCTAGTTCAATCGCAAGAAAGAAAGAAATATATATAAGAAATTTAACCCACAGAAAACTGAGTACTTTATTTCCAAAGAGTTTTGAAAAAAATGAGCAATGTATTATTTTACTTTTCACAAGAACTCGTAATCCATGTTTTACACGATTTCTATGTACACTCAACGAGGATTACTATGTTAAACGAACATGGTTTTGCGATATGATGGCTAGTTCGGTCGTCGTCCACTGTCGTCTTGCGATTAGGTAAAGTATTTTTGCATGAATACCTTTAAAGGCCTTCTTGTTTGAAATTTATCCTCACGCGGTAGCGAGGCTCTCTTTGGTAAAAGTATTAGTATATTTCTTGAAAATTTATAGTTTCCAAAGTAATCATCATTATAAAACTTGAATAATGCCATGAAAGAAAAAAATTTAGCTTGACTAGTGTTGAAGCTTTCGTCTACGAATTTATAGATATAAACCCATTAAGTGGTGAGTCCACAACATAAATTCACTAATTTGTAAGCTTAAAAATGAAGAAAACCCAAAGAAATGCAGGGAGTTTTGTGGTTGATAACATTCCTTCTTGTTTTATCTTCCGCGTATGCATCTCAAGTGCTCTTATTGATTTTATTTCCTAATCGGTTCTGGTCATTATCATCTAAAAATTCGTAAACATAACACACAAAAATAAAAGACAAAATAGTCAACTTCCGCTTGAACCAAAAGAACGTGTAAAAGGTCTAATCTCCTCAGACATAAACATTGACTTTTATGATTGTCAGTAATATACGTCGAATATAAACGGGATAGAGAAGTCTTCTGACGCGTAAACTTTAATTTAGTAGCTTATGATAAAACCCTGAAGTTGTACATTTGACTGAACGTTTCACCAGAAAAAAATGAAGGGAAAGTTCTGTTTGATTGTTTCGCTTTTATTTCTCTCTTTGGCGGTTTCATCATACGTTGTTTCAAGTACTCAATCACACCAGTCTAGTAAGTATTATTGATAATGTTCATCCTCTTTCTTATGAATGCCAACTGAGTCGTAGTTATAAGGTTACTAAATGAAACAACAAAAAGAGAGTAAAAAGCTTGATTATCATATTTGCTACTTTTACATGTACTGCTTCATTTTTTTAAAACACATATCAATTCATCTTTTCATATTTGAAAATGTATAGAAGAAGGAAACATAGCAGAAACGATTCACATTCGAAAGATAAGGAAGATCGGAGCACCTCGGAGTAAATCGCCACGGAGTCGTCAATGGGGAGGGAGGGAGCCACCTCATGCCCCAGGCCCAAATGCAGTCTAATGCGTCATCTATGTTTTTATATTTTAATTTGGTATGAAATTTTATATTTTTTTATGTTAAAATAAAAAGGATAAGAAGACAATTAATGGCCGGCTGGCTCCATATTTTTATTCATAATCCACAGAAAACTGAGTACTTCATTTCCAAAGAATCTCGAAAGAAATGAGAAAAAAAAAAAAAAAAGAGAAATGCATTTTCAAAAGACCTCGTAATCCATGTTATATATACACGATCTCTATGTATGCTCTACGAGGATTACTAGGTGTGTAAGACCATAGTTTTTCATTAATAAAGAAAAAACATTGGTGGCTACTTCGGTCGTCTTCCACTGTCTCACGATTTGGTAGAGTATACATTGTTTTTGTTATAACATGTGTATCTAGATTGTAAAGACCCGACTAAACCCTGAAACTAAACATAAAAACCTACGGAGTATTACTTAATCTCTTGCCAACGAGGATCGAACCCAGATAATTAACTGAATTTCCACATAACCTATGGGCCAACACCGCGTTGGTTATCATAGTGCGGTGAAAAATAAAAAAAAACGAGTGTTTTTTTGGTAAAAGAATATTATATTTATTGGAGATTTATAGTTCCACATAATCATCATTATTAAACTCGACTAATGTCATCAAAGAAAATAAATCTAATTGGATTACATATTAGTTATGTTTCAGTTCAATCAATTAGTTTTGGATTTAGTAATTTTAAATATTAATATTTTAAAATTTTAAACTAAATTATAAGATTACTAGATTAACCGGTTTGACCGTGGATCCGGATCAAAATTAAAAATACTGATTTAAATGCAAAAAAAAAAAAACATAATTTCTTAACAAATTAATTAAAAAAAAATTTAAGTTATTAGTGAAATTTTCATCATAAAATATTTCATGTTCAGGAAAACACATTTTATAGTGAAGACATATGAAATATGGATTGCTTCTCAGAATGATAACAATGACAATAAGAAAATGAACCTGGTGAAACCCACCAATTAATAATGAAGAATTTAGGAATATTTGTTTTTTAATCCAAAAAAAAGAATATATTTTTTCTATTTTATTATAATAATCATGCAAGATTGTATGATGCTTTTAATCAACTTACAATAGATAATTAAATTTGAAAATAGTCAACTTTCGCTTGAACCAAAAAGCGTGCATGAAGTCTAATCGCTTTTAATCATCATACGCCGTTTTAACTCAATCATACAAGTCTAGTAAGTATTACTATTGATATCTTTCATCCTCTTTTCCTATGTATGCCAACTCATGAGTAGTTATTAGGTTACTACTAACGGAGCTACAAAATGAGAGTAAAAGGCTTGATAACATATTTTCTAGTTTTACATATATGCTAATTGCTAGTACTGTTATATATCAATTCATCTTTTCTTATTTAATACTTTGTAGAAGATGAAAACATAGAAGAAAGGATTCACATTCGAAAGATAAAGAAGGTCGTAGCACTACCGAGTAAATCGCCACGCGATCGTCAATGGGGTGGGAGGGAGCCGCCGTCTCTAGCCGCAGGCCCAAATGCAGTCTAATATTTTGATATTTTAATTTGGTATCGAACCTTATAGTATATAGTTTATGTGAAAATAATAAGAAGATAATTTTATGGCTCGATGTTTTGATTCTTTTCTCTACTCTCCCTATTTATCTTCTTCTTGTTGGTTCTCCATAAGAAAAGATTGAAAAAAGTCAGCGAAAACACTTGTCCTCGTTTTAAATGTTTATGTATATATGTACCTACCGTACAATGTCGATGACCTTATCTTTTGTTCACATTGAAAAATTATTGGACGTGAAAAAACACATCTCTAGATAACGATGTCCATGCTCTTTGACAATCTGATATCTAAAGTTACGGATGAAGTATTATTGTAAGCTAGTTGTCTACATTATAGTCGTTATACTAAAAAATATTTCCTTAGATAACCTTTTTAGTTTGTTGTTCACAAAAATAAGTTTTAAGGAAGAAAATGACTAAACTAGATTTTTTTAAAAGTTAAATTTTTTATTTATATGTATTTATATCTATAGGGTTAACTAATTTAGACTTTAAAGTTTAGAGTTAAGTGGTGAGTTTGAGGTTAAGGTTTCAAATTTTTTTAAAAAAATAAAAAAATTGAAAATTCAAAAAAAAAAAAGTTATTTTGATCATTTTATTCTACCAATATTAACTTTCTTTTTATCGGTAATGAACTCTAATGCTGTTACTTTTATGCTCCAAATGTAAACATCTCTAGTTGAACACAAATCCAAACTAGATTATTACTCTACCGATATTCACTTTTTTCAACGTAATGAACTGTCCAAATAAAAATGAGTACTTTATTTTCGAAAAGTCTTGGAAGAAATGAGCTATGCATAATTCATGTTTTACACGATCTCTATGTATGATCTACGAGGATGAGTACTAGATGTGAAAGAACATAGTTTTTCTTTAATAAAGAAAAATCATCGACTGCTAGTTCGGTCCTCATTTATAACTGCTATATATACACATATTATACACCTTAAAAAGTTCCACATTCGACACAAACACAAAGACAGAAGAAAATGAAGAGAAATTTGTGGTTGGTGGCTTTGTTTTTGGTTCTCTATATGGTGGTGATTTCATCATATGCATCTTTAACTCGACCATACCAAATCCGCAAACTTGGTAAGGAGTCCCAAATACTTATCATCTGATTTTGCTCCCTATATATATGTTCCATTTTATTTTTACTAATTAAATTTAATTGATCCAACAGTGCCAATAGAAGTATCACCTAGTAACTCAGGATCCGCGGACCAATGTTGTTAACTACTAGCCCAATATGATAAGCTAAGCCACAAGCCCCAAGACAATACCAACAAGCTCAACATAATGTTATAAAATCATGTGTTAGGATTCTTTTGCAAGTAGACTATTACTATAAATATGATTGTAATGTGATGAAGAAAGTAACTCTGGCTGCCTCTATAGAAGCTTCTCCTTCACTTTTATTTAGTACAATGGAATCTGTTTGCTCTTGAAAACAACCTTAAAGCTTTTCTATTTTCTTGATTGTTGTTTTGCACAATAAAGCTACTCTTATGAGCTATTTCATTTCAAATCTATCTTTAACTAAGTATAATCTAGGAATGAGCCCATGTCCATATGTACCAAACCGAGACTCAAAATTTCGAGGCTTCAAATGTGTATAAGCATTTTGATAACGAGCTACAAGGAGTAATGTTGAAGTCAATGAGAAGATATGTCGAGCATGTGTCCTTTGACTCCTGTCGACTAGTTTTTTTTCCATCGTTAGCAAAGGTACTAGCTATAACAACAGCAAATTGCAATAAATATTTGTTTTAGAAACTACATATGTTTTTTTTTTTTTTGAAAAAGAAACTACATATGTTTAATCGTAAATGTCTGTGGATGAGCTTAACTATTGAAACAGAGTAACCAAAACATTTACGTACAACCATAAGAATCAAGAACTAGTCTTCTTCAGTTTTTCTTCTTCAAAGTCTTCTTTAGTCATATATGTATTTTATGTTCATTTCAGAGTTCATACACTCGTTATTTGAGAAATAGATTGTAGTTTAAATGTATAAATTACAATCCATGCTTTTAGAATGACACTGTTTTATTTATGAAGCCGTAGCATCGTCGACATTTTAAACTAATAGAATTGATAAAATGTCGCATAAAAGCTTTCATATAAAAACATAAAAGGAAACTTTTAGTTATATATATATATATATAATTTTATAGAAATACACATGTGTATGAAGCTTTTTTGTGTGTATGAAGCTTTCTATATAACGTATATGCCAAACAAACAAAACAAAACATAAAGTCAACTAACAAAAAAAGAGAGAAAGTTGTGGTTTATTGCTTCACTTTTGGTTCTCGCTTTGTTGTTTTCACTTGAGATGGTCTCAGCTCAGCCATATAAACTTCCCAAAATCCGTGACTACAACAATATTTACCATCCGAGTTGCTTTATTTTTTTCAACTTATGCTATAGCCAAATAACTTAAGGAATCTATATCCGAATTCAAGCACCATAGATTCATTAGAAGTTAGAGCAGTTATAATTCTAAGGATGATGATAAACTACAAAAAATGAAGTAAGGTAGGGAATTTACTAGCCTATATTTTTTTACATTTATTTTTTAAGAGGAAATAAGAGAAATGATTCATATTCACAAGACAAAGAAGATACAAACACCAGGAAGTGTGTCGAAGCCTGGGGGCCAAGGCTCAGGATCCATCGGAGGAGGTTCCCTAAACGCCGGTTAAGGTGGTTAGACACCAAGACATATTAGTACATTCGCTTATTTTGATTATATTGTATGGTTTGTAGACCCTAACATACTCTAAAGTTAGATCATTAGAAACTATATTTTTCTAAAATAAAGTAACTTTACAATGGAGTGTAATTTCTTATAATCATATTTTATTTTATAGTGAAAAATAGAGTAATGAAAAATAAATAAGTTAAATTTTTATTTATTTTATTCTAGAGTGAAAAAATGTATTGGGTTAGAGTAACCATTATTCTAAACTTCATTTTAAAATAAAAAATAGAATGATAACTAAAATACTCTAAAAAATCTAAACCGAGCGATAAGCATTTTTGTTTGACTTGCATACAAGTCTGTTTAAATGGTAACGATGTATGATTCGCTAGCAGTATTTTAAATTAGCTCGAGTAAAACAATCCTTTTGAAAAATTAATTAATTCGAAAACTTAGAGCATCATCACTAGTAGATACAGAAATTCCCTTAGATAGCTCATTTTAGTTTGTTTGTCACAAAAATAATTTTTAAAGAAGAAAATGACCAAAATATTTTTTTAGAAGCTAAAAAATTCATTTATATGCATTTATACCCTTATGGTTAACTAATTTGGACTTTAGGGTTTAGAGTTAAGGGGTGGGTTTGGGGTTAGGGTTTCAAATTTCAAAAAAAAAATTAAAAAAATTAAAATTTCAAAAAAAAAAAAAGTCTATTTTAGTCATTTTATTTTTTAGGGCTATTTTTGTGACAAAAACTTAAAAATGGTTATTTAAGAGAATTGCCCTTTTAAGTTATCTCACAAATTTAATACTAATATAATTTTATTTGTTACTAAAATTTAACTAATAGAAATAAACCAATTGATGGTAGAGTGTCTTCATAATTTGAGAAAGTTAAAACTTTCTTATCAAATCTCTCTGTCTCTGTTTTTTTTTTTTAATTATAATATCATGGGAGATTGCATGCTGCTTTTAATCAACTTACAAAAGTTTGATAGAAAAGTAAATAAAAAAATAGTCAACTTTCGCTTGAACCAAAAAGCGTGCATATAGTTTAATCTCTTTCCCAGAAACACAGAAATATACGTCGAATATGTTATAGTATATAGCTAATGATAAAACACTGGAGTTGCATATTTCTTCTTTTTTTTTTGCTAATTAGTTGTTGCATATTTGATTGAACAAATCACCAGGAAAAAATGAAGGGAAAGTTATGTTTGATTGTTTCGCTTTTGATTCTCTCTATGGCGATTTCATTATACGTCGTTTTAACTCAATCATTCAAGTCTAGTAAGTATTATTTATTACTATTAATATTTTCATCCTCTTTCCTATGTATGGCATAGTTGTTAGGTTACTATACTAACGAAACTACAAAAAGAGAGAGAGTAAAAGGCTTAATCTGTTATTTTTACATGTATGCTATTGCTAGTGTTAATTCATCTTTTCGTATTTAAAACTTTATAGAAGAACAAAACATATCAGAAACAATTCACATTCGAAAGATAAAGAAGATCGTAGCACTTCCGAGTAAATCGCCACGCAATCGTCAATGGAGGCGGTGGCTCCCTCCTCCTCAAGCCGCAGGCCCAAGTGCAGTATAAGGCGTGATATATGTTTTTATATTTTAATTTGATATGAACCTATGTATATAGTTTAATTGGAAATAATAAGAAAGAAAATTAATGGCAGGCTGGCTCCACATTTTGATTCTTTTCTTGACTCCCTTATATATTTTCTTGTTTTTGGTTCTCAATAAAAAGGTTATAACAAGTCAGCGATAACAGTTGTCCTCATTTGAAAATTTCATTTCTGTAAGATCAACCTTGTCAAAAAAGAAAAAGAAAAAAAACTTGTCTTTTATTGGCCTATTTCTCTAATTCAATCGCAAGAAAGAAAATATATTTTTTTGAAACACGTAATCCTCAGAAAACTGAATGCTTAATTTCAAAGAGTCTTAAAAGAACTGAGTAATGTATTTTTTATTTTCTTCAAAAGAACTCGTAAACCTTGCTATACACGGTCCACTACAAAAAAAAACATGTATTGCATCACATATATAGTATCAGAAAAATAAGTGATACTATTTTGAATTATTTATTAACAAATGATGCAGAATATGTTTTTATAACATCAATTATAATAAATGATGTTTTATTGGTTTATTTAGCATCACTTCAATGAAATTGATACAAATATATATTGATTTACATCATTTATAAAAAACTGATACAAAATATGAGTTTGCATCATTTAAATAATTGATACATGTACAAATTTGTGTTAATATTACTTATAAAAATGATACAAAGATAACATCATTTAAATAAATGAAGTAAGTCTGACATCAATAATAAAATGATACAAACAAACATAATTTAGTTAATTTTAATGTATTCATCATATTTACGTCAAAAGCATGTTAAAATATTAATATTAATAATATAATAAATATATATAATAGATATATTATAAATTGTATTTATTTATAATTAATTATAAAATTATTTGAATCCCAATATATAAAAGGGATTGAGTTAGAGTTTTGAGAGTGTCCACATCAACCAAAAATTCCCAGCCAATCAAATTGACAACTCATTTGCAAGCCATGTCATATAAAAAATATTTACATTCTTTTGTATTTGTATCCGTTTATTGACTATATTAATATAAAAGTCCCGTAATCGTTGAATTATCTTCTATCCTAATTGTTTTATCTTCCCAAAACGTCTGCTGATTAACAAAGTCATGTAATCATTGAACTTATCTTTCATGAATAAATTTATTCATCAACCTCTTCGATTTCCTGAGCCTCACCCTATATGACTTCCTCGCCGCTTTCATTCTCCCGTATTTCATACACCCGCTAATCAAAATCCACCGCATCCATGGCTACAGAAACCGTGAAATCTACTGTGACTACCCCGTCTGCATTTTTCTGTAATCAGGAGGAAGGAAGCATTGAGCAGGAACTATTTGTTATAACAGGTATGTATGTGCGAAGGGGAAGTTCTCTGTTTTGGTGAAAACCAGAAAGGGTCAAGTATGTTTCATTTCCTGGATATCTTTGTTGATTGTATTGACATAATGTATTGATGTTTGTACTAATGTATATTGATTTTCTCAGGGAAAGAGCCAAATATTGGATATATATCAATCGATATCATATACGAATTGCTTGAAGGTTATCTTTCTAAATTATTGCCTTACTTGGTTCATGCAATGGTTATGGACCTATGGTGATGTGTTTCTGAGCTAGATCTATTTATTTTTTCAGCTGCAAGGAAACCTTCTGTAGCTGCTGACCAATATAGTTGTAGGATATAATGACTCGATGAGTCTACAAAGCTAATGGCTTACAGTGACCAATTATGTTAGTAGATTTGCAGTGAATTATTACCCTTCGTCGTCTATTTCTCTTTTGTAACTTTGTGTGCAATGAAAACCAGTGGTCTAATCATTGTTACTACTTTTTGTGTCTTTTCTTTTCTTTGCTCCAGTAAGATACTCTTTCTTCTCTAATTATAGATGTGCATAACGGAGAATTTTAGTTCATCGACACACACAATATTTCCTCTTTTGTGCTAAAGTTAAACTGTCAGTATCATGAATACATCAAAATGTTTTTGTTTGAATATAAATGCTAAATTCTCCTGCTCTATTTTTTCTTGCCTATTTTTTTTTTCAAGCTTGCCATGCAAGGATATCAGCTCCTGGTGAACAGCTAGGTCTACCCGTGCTACAACTCTGGTGCTATTCCTGGGTTTAGAGGTACATAATTATCTTTGTTGATTGTCAAATTCTTAATGTTTCCAGCAGCATACGAGTTGGATCTTATAGGAGCCATAATATTTCAACTGCTGCCATTTTAACAAAAGTTTCGCCGTTTGAATATACAAAAACGAGGACAAATAGAGAAGATGATTACACTAAATTTTCTTACCGTGGAGGCACATAAGTCTCTTTCTCTTATCCAAATTTTTGGTACCCCATTTTGTATTTGTCTTTGGCTATAGTTTCTTCTTTGGCACTCAGATTGTTTTGATGAGGATGTCTATATTTCATACCTGATACTGATAGGTTTCAAGTTTCCTTTTGAGACTATTACCTTAAAAACTAAATAAACTAAGTTGATATCACTTCCAGTGTGAGGAAGTAAGTTACATGTGTTTGAGTAAAGCAAAAATTAGCAATCTCGAACCAAAAAATGATGTGATGTATCTCAAAGCTGTGAAAGTATGATGAACTATTGTACGTTTTGGTTAATTTTCGTAGATTATTCCCTCACAAAATTGTTCGGTTTCTTAACATTTTACCAAAAAAAAAAAAAAAAAAAAAATTGTTCGGTTTCATATGAGAAATAATCAGATTAAATCATTGGTTTTGATCATAACCATGTCAACCAATTATTTTCTTAAATTCTGAGATTTGTTCAAAGTTATCTTATCTAACCATTTTTCTAACTTGCTAAACAATTTTGGTTTCTTTGATACACTAAAAAGATATTTTTTCTAAGTATATCAAACCAATATTGCATAACTAGAATCCATAAACCTAATTATCGGTTGAAATAAAATAAATAAAAAAACGGTTTGTGCCAGTTGGGAAAAAGTGGTATCTCAAAAATTCCAAAAGCGAAAACAAAATTTAAATCTGTTGTAAATTTTACAATTTACTTACATAAAACCTTAATAAACAAGATAAATAAACATTTAGATCATAACTAAGATTTAATTCTTTTATTATATCTCATCATCCTATATATAATTTCAACAACAAAATACAATAAAATCATTTCAAATAATTTAAATTTGTCTTCCATTTATATTTTGTAATCAGTTCCAGTTTATATAGAATATACATATATGCGAACCTACAAATTCAAAGAATTACTTAATTAAAAATTATAAGAAAAAATTTAGTATATACTGAAAATGTGAAATTAGTATAGAGACACATTCATATTTTCAGTTATTATGTTAAAACAATCTCATATGAGAATTTTTTTAGAATAGCTTCTTTTAGTTTATTTTCACAAAATAGCACACGAGAAAGAAAATGACTAAAATATTTAATTAAAAAGTAAATAAATATTTTGTACCCATAGGGTTAACTAATTTAGACTTAATGTTTAGAGTTAAGGGGTGATGTTTTGGAGGTGAGGTTTTGGAGGTGGGATTTCAAATTTTAAAAATTAAAAATTAAAAATTTCAAAATAAAAATGTGTTATTTTGGTCATTTTTATAGTTATTTTAGTGACAAAAACTTAAAAAATGACATTTGAGAGAATTGCCCATCTCATATATCTTATGAAACTGATCAACAGTGTATACCAACAAATCAACTCTACAATTAAAAATGTAAACTAAATAGTAATAAGGCATACAAACTTATACACAAACCTTATATTATTTCAGTATATATAAATGAACAATTTTCAATCAAATAATGAACAATACATACATGAGAAATTGTTAAAAATACCACAAGTTAAGTACCACTTTTCAAAAATACCCTCAGTCAAAAATTTACAAACATTTGGGTTTAGGTTTTAGTAAATTTTAGAGTTTAGTATTAAGGATGTGGAGTTGGGTTTATAAATGTTTTATAAATATTTAGAAAAAAATAGCTTAGTGTATTTTTATCACAAATTTAAGGTATTATGAAAATATTCATTCATTAATGGTAAACTTGAAAAGTAGTATCAAATTTGTAGTATAATTGAAATTTTCCCATACATCTATTACAATTCTAAAATAAATTATTGTTGATATCAATGAAAATCTAAATGTAAAACATGATGTATGAAAACAACATAATAAAATGATTGAAAAGTAAAACAGTTACGGCTGTTTACCTTTCAAACAATCGTACGTTGAATAGTTGACTTCAAAATTCGAACAAGATATTTTTAACCACCATATAATCATTTTATTATGTTGTTTTCATACATCATGTTTTACATTTAGATTTTCATTGATATCAATAATAATTTATTTTAGAATTGTAATAGATTTTCATTGATATAATTTATTTTAATTTATTTCATTGATATATTAAACTATTTCAACTATTTCCTTTTTCAAAAATTAGCCAAAAAATAATAATAAGAATTTCACGATTTCACAATACTGCCCCATACCTATGGACTATTTACGTTTGCTAATTCATGTTTTTCAGATTTACTTGCCAATGTCAATTTCTCTTCAAAATAGCTAACCATAATCTCAAGTTTCATTAGACCAAAATTACAAAATTATAAGGCGTTATCCGCGCGTAGCGCGGAGATGATCTCTAGTTCATTTAATAGCTAATATATATATGTAAATAAACATTTTTGAAATCTTCATGGTTTAAATAAATTCCAGCGTTAATTTTTTTAAGTATTTAAGTAAATTGATGTTTTGAATTAATAAACTGTAACTGCCAATAATTTTTAATATCACAGTTATTGTTGCAATATTTTTTTTAAATGATATGCCATTAAAAAAAAGTTCCCATAAAATAGGGATTTCTTCCCTTGATTTTTTTCACATATTAACTGTTTTTAATCACCCACTATCTCCTCTTTATTTACCACGCCAGTCATTTTCTTCAACTCCTCCATTTTTAACGTTTCCAACAGTTTAAAGTTTTATCTCTGAAATCTGATGATGATTTCTCTTACTCATCTTCTAAAATCTTTTTTTTTTTTCATATTATATCATGTTTTGTTTTCGATTTGTTCATATCTTTTCTATATTATTTCGAATGCTTTCATATGCTGAACTTTAAGATCAAAGACTAGTCTCTCGAAAGAATATGTGTTCAACATGTTTGGAGAAACAGAAAAGAAAGGTACTTCAATTTTTTTGATATCTATCCTTTTGAATGATTGTTCTAAGAGATCTAATCTTTTCGATTTCTTTTACTTTTTGTAGGTTGGAAATCAAGTGTGGTGACTGATGATTTTCAAATGACATATAGGAAAACTTACAATATTGTTCTTCAAGTGGAAGTAACAAACTCAGATGAATGAAGAACAAGAAGAAATATACACCAATGAATGAAGAACATGAAACAAAGCAATAATATATACAGATTGAAATCTATGCTGATTTGTGATTTTTTTTTTGTAAACAACAATTCGTTTTTTTTAATGTATTAATACAAATTATCTAATAATATTTAAAATTTTCTTTCTGTATGAAAATCTTAGTAGATATTAAAATAATTGTCCAATAAATATTAATTAATAAGAAAATATTAATTATTGAACGAAAATTATATGATTATTAATAATTCTATTATTATTCAAATACTTTTAAATTTTACATTAGATTTTATAAAATTCACATTAACATTAGCATCAATGATTGTAACTGATAAAATATTCAAAATTAATTATAAAAGTTATCGTAAATAATTTCATCATTTATATTAAATGATGCAAAGGTTAACATCAATTTATGCAAGTGACACATATTAATATCAATTGTAATAAATGAAGCAAATATTCCAAATATTGACATCAATTATGTTTAAATTGATGTAAATTATTTGCATCACCACTTTCAGAGTCATTTTACTAAATGATGTAAAATACATTTGTATCATTTATAACTAATGCAAATATTTAAAATAAATGATTCAATCTACCTCTTTTTTTGTAGTGGTCTCTGTGTACGCTCTACTAGGATTACTAGATATGAATCATCGGTTAGTTCGATCGTTGTCCATTGTCTTGCGATTTTGTGTACACATTTTTGTGCTTGCATGTCTCAAATGCCTACTTGTTTGGATTTATTCCATAATAAAGTATATATTTTTTTATTTGTTCTTTACTTCATTTACTACTTTAAAATGGAATTGAATTGAAGTAAAACTCAATTACATTAGGGCAATTATCTTAAATAGCCATTTTTAAGTTTTTGTCACAAAAATAGTCATAGAAAAATAAAATGACCAAAATAGCATTTTTTTTTTGAAATTTTCAATTTTTTATTTTTTTAAAAAAAATTTGAAACCCTACCCCCAAACCCACCCCTTAACTTTAAACCTAAAGTCTAAATTAGTTAACCCTAGGTGTATAAATGTATATTTAAAAAGAATTTAGCTTCTAAAAAAATCTAGGTCATTTTCTTCCTTAAAAACTATTTTTATGAAGAACAAACTAAAAGAGGTTATCTAAGGGAATTTCTCATTACATTATACATTACTTCATTTAAAAGAAATATAATTTACACTGAAAATGCTTTAATGAGCTGAAAAATGAGTTTCCTTTTGGTAAAAGAATACCATTTCTTGGAAATTATAGATCCAAAATAATCATTAACTTGAAAAGTAATCAACATTGTGAAACTTGAAAAGTAATCATAGTTATGAAATTTGAAAAGCAATCATAGTTATGAAATTTGAAAAGTAATCATCATTATGAAATTTGAAAAATATTCATCATTATGACACTTTACTAATGTCATCAAAGAAAGAAAGCTTGATTAATGCCATCAAAGAAAAAAAAAACTGGACTATTTGAAACCTTCTTCAACGATTTGATTGATATAAATACCCATTAAGTGATGAATCCACAACATATATTCACTAAATTTGTACGTCTAGAAATAAAGAAAAAATCTAAAGAAATGAAGGGAGTATTGTTTTTTTATTCGGCGTATTCAACCCAAGTGCTCTTTCCTAACCCCATCAGCTCCCCTATATTCAGTGAGTTTTATAGATTTTTGTACTAACTCATTCGGGTGAGTATCATCTAATTTTTTTATCGATCTCCATGTGTATACATATATTGACACATATTTATAAAATAAAAACATTTATTTTAAGTGTTAATAAATATTGTTTTGAATTTTTTTTTTTGTGTATTATTTTTAAAAGAAAAATATGTTCTATTACTATCATAATATTGCTAATATAAAACTAGAAAGTCAGAACATACTTATTATTTGTTATGACGAATTGATGACTACTTATATAAGTTCCATTTCTATATATTTTAGCAGAAGAAAGAATTGGAACACCAGGTAGTATATTCCCACCTGCACACCACTGTTACTGTTAAACTTTGCGACAAACATACATAAGACCATGTAAAAGTACGCTGCCCAAAGGCAGTGGTGGTTAGACATACATAATTTATTAGTTGTTTTATAGTTTGGTTGAACGTTTGGAAGTTATATAAATGTTTTTAGTGTTTTGGGCCACGATCTATAATGAAAGGCAACAATAGCTATCGTTATTAACCACACCCAAATAAATCATTGTAGTTCTAAATATTTTGTGTACATTGTAATGTAAAATATAATGGTTTTTGGAATACATATTTGCAATAGTGATGACCTAAAAGTTATTTATAGTTTACACTTTTCAGTTTAGACATGGACTACTTAATTATAAGATGTAGCTATTTCATGAGGAAGAAAAAAACGTGATTTGGTATAATCTATGAATGAACCTTAATTTATCCAAATATACCAATCAGACATTTAGCATTTTGATAACGTGCTACAAGGACTGATTTGAAGTCGAAGATAAGAAATGTGAGTATGTGTCATGTGACTCCTGTCAACTATTTCTTTTTCTTTGTTAGCAGAGGGGCTACAACAACAACAAAATTGCATTTAACTATTTGTTTTAGAAACTTCATAATCTTCAATCGTAAATGTGTGTGTGGATGAGCTTAACGATTGATTGAAACAGAAAGAGTGACGTCTAAATCATCTACGTACAACCATAAGAATCAAGACCTTGTCTTCGTTTGTTTTTCTTCTTCTTCAAAGTCTTCTTTATAGTCATATCCATATTTTATGTTCATTCCAGAGTTCATTCACGCGTTATTTGAAACTCATACTATAAAATATAATTTCACTCTTCATAAAAAAAAATTATCAGTGTTTTCCCTAACTTACCCTCCAAGAAAAATTGTGAATCACAAAGAACTATATCTTGAAAGACTTTTCATCACCAACGATTTGAAGTAAAGATGAATGAAAATCATCAGAAAGACCCAATTAATTAAATATTGAGTATGATTAAACTTGGTCACACATTTGGTTCATATAAATACACATATATACGCAATTATAAAGTACAACAAGCAAATAAAAATCAGATGAAATGAAGAGGAAGTTGTGGTTCATTGCTTTATTTTTGTTTCTCTCTTTGGCGATCTCATCATCTTATATCGTTTCGGCCCAGCCTTACAAAAACCCGTAAACTAAGTGAGTAATACATACCAAAAGCTCCATTTAAATATACCATTGCTATATATGTGATTTTTTCTATATTTTCTCATTATTTAACCTATAAAAAATAATAATTTATATAGTTTCGATCGGCGCACCACGTAGTTATTCACCACCGGCGGACCAATGTTGCTAGATGGCAAAAGGCGACGAACTCCTGGAGATTTCATTAGTTTGTCTTTTATTCGTGATTTTGAAAAAATTCTCGGCTGGTGACACCATAATTGATGATGTGGGCATAAAGGTTGAGTTTTACAAGCAAAATATGTCATGTTAAATTCCTGGAGACTTAGTCTTTGTGTTGTTGTTTATGCAAATAACGTGAGTTGTATCATAGTCTTACGGATATTATCAGTTCACAACGTTTTCCATTTTCCTTTAGTTGTAGGAATCATGATTGATTCCAGTTCTCAGCTGTATTAATGTGCTAATGTTCTATTTAAATCAATCAAAAACCAAAAAAACAGACATCATAATTTAGCCAATTTTTGTCCGGACACAAACAAAGTTGCCACTAGGGTCGACTCAACACTGTTAGACCATGATTAACTCCGGGTTCTTAGATGGAATTCTTAGCGCAATTTAAGAACCGGTTATTAACTTTAACAAAGAAAAAGTTAAGAACCGGTTCTTAAATGTCTTATTTAAGAACCGGTTCTTAACTTTTTCTTTGTTAAATTAAGAACCGGTTCTTAAATTATGCTAAGAACCCCACTTAAGAACCCATGGTTAATTATGCTCTAAGAACCCGGGGTTAATCATGCTCTAAACTCTAGGACAAAACTTTTTTTTTGTGACTTTTTAAAAGTTATATTTATT
This sequence comes from Sinapis alba, assembly GCA_012274485.2. NCBI lineage: Eukaryota > Viridiplantae > Streptophyta > Magnoliopsida > Brassicales > Brassicaceae > Sinapis > Sinapis alba. The sequence continues at coordinate 25,400 of MU108225.1, forward strand.
TAATGTTTTACATTCTTTTTTGTTTTAAAACTTAATCAATAATATTTTGTAATGAAAATAAAATTATATAGAAATAAAAAAAATTTAGGCCCTTTTCAAATTTATTTATTAAAATTTTATTTATTTTTATATAAAATATATATATTTATATAAAAAATTAAACCATTAACTATTAATATATGGGGGCCGCTTGTTCTCCTAAACATTTTTTTTGTGTGTTTATTGGAAAGTCATGGGACTTAGTCGCGTTTAATGAAAAGCCTATCGTACTGGAGGACAATGACATAACAATTAACAAGTTCACGAATTGTAAAAGATTAAGGGCATGTTTGTCTACGTCCATGCATGACTCTTCTTCAGGTCAGGCGATATGTTCTCCACACGCTGCCTGCTCATATAATGGGTATAAAAACACATATCACACAACTAAATTTTTTGAACTGAAAACCCTTTTCTCTCCTTCGAAACAAACCCTATCGCCTTCTCCTCCACCGCAAATCTCGATCTCGTTTTCCGGTGGCCGTTGCCTCCTAGCACGGCCGCCGGACCCCCCTTTTTTCTTCTACGCTCTTCTTTCTTCTTCCTCTGTGTCTCCTTCTCCGTTGTTCTGATCTCCTCTGCGGCTGGAGAAGCTTCGTGTTTGCGGTTCAAATCCGGTAGAGCTGTTCAGATCTGTAGGTTCCGATGGTGATTTGAGGCGCGTGAGGACAGTGTCTGCTTCTCAACGGGTTTGATTTACGGTTCTGCTCTTCTTATCTCCGGTGGTTTTGTCGAGCCTTGTGCGTGCTTCTGGGAAAGTGGTAGTGCGTAAGTCGCTGGTTGAGCTTCAGTTCATGACTCATCTCCTTCGTGTATGTGGTCGTGTTTCTTGTTTGTTCTGACTTGGAGCTAGTGGCGAGCTCCTTGTTTCTGTGCATTCTTGGGTTTCCGGTTGTCTCCCGGTAGCGGCGCGTGGGATGTCATCAGCTTCAGGGTCGGTAAGCCCTCTCTCTGTTACTCCGGTGGTCGCGTGTCTGGTAGAGTATGGTCTCTCGTGCCTGATGGTCTTTCGATCTAGTGTTGCTTGCGATTGTTTCTCGCCTCTGTTTGTGTTCAGGTCCGGCGGTTGTGGCTCTCGTGCTGCTCTTTCCTCACCAAATAATCTCACAATTGACTGTTGATTGCAGCTAGTATTAGTTCTTAGGTGTTGACTCGGAGTGTTTAGTTAGTAATTCTGCCCAATCTTTGCTGCGTTTTGTTTGCTCCGGAGGTGGGGTTCCGATCGGTCCAGCTTCTTGTGTTGAGG
>MU108227.1:10628-22495 GCA_012274485.2 Sinapis alba
GGACCAGTCTGGACAGTCCTTGGTCCTTCTAGGCAGGACAGATGGCTGATCATATCAGCCTATCAATACGTATTGGTCATTTTTCTTGTACTGATGAGACAAGTCCGGACAGTCCACGATCCATTGAGTTAAATCCTTCCATTCAGTATGGTTAAGGCTGATCATATCAGCTTATCAGTACAGATGGGTCGATTTTTCATGGCCTGATGGACCAGTCTGGACAGTCCTTGGTCCTTCTAGACAGTACAGATGGCTGATCATATCAGCCTATCAATACGTATTGGTCATTTTTCATGTACTGATGAGACAAGTCCGGACAGTCCCTGATCCATTGAGTTGAATCCTTACATTCAGTATGGATAAGGGTGATCATATCAGCTTATCAGTACGTACGGGTCGATTTTTCATGTACTGATGGACCAGTCTGGACAGTCCCTGGTCCGTTGAATTAAATCTTTCCCTTCAGTATGGTGAAGGCTGATCATATCAGCCTATCAGTATGTATGGGTCGATTTTGCATGGCCTGATGGACCACTCTGGACAATCCTTGGTCCATCCTAGCAGTACTGATGGTTGATCGTATCAGCCTATCAGTACGTATGGGTCATTTTTCATGTACTGATGGGACCAGTCTGGATAGTCCATGGTCCGTTGAGTTAAATCCTTCCATTCAGTACGGATAAGGCTGATCATACCAGCCTATTAGTACGTAGGGGTCGATTTTTCATGGCCTGATGGACCAGTCTGAACAGTAATTGGTCCTTCCAAGCAGTACAAATGGCTGATCGTATCAGCATATCAGTACGTATGGGTCATTTTTCATGTACTGATTAGACCAGTCTGGACAGTCCCTGGTCCGTTGAATTAAATCTTTCCCTTCAGTATGGTGAAGGCTGATCATATCAGCCTATCAGTATGTATGGCTCGCTTTTTCATGGCCGGTTGGACCAGTCTAGACAGTCCTTACTCCTTCCAGGCAGTACAGATGGCTGATCGTATCAGCCTATCAGTTCGTATGGGTCATTTTTCATGTACTGATGGGACCACTCTGGATAGTCCATGGTCCGTTGAGTTAAATCCTTCCATTCAGTACGGATAAGGCTGATCATATCAGCCTATTAGTACGTAGGGGTCGATTTTTAATGGCCTGATGGACCAGTCTCAACAGTAATTGGTCCTTCCAATCAGTACAAATGGCTGCTTGTATCAGCCTATCAATACATATGGGTCATTTTTCATGTACTGATTGGACCAGTCCGGACAGTCCATGGTCTATTGAGTTAAATCCTTCCATTCAGTACGGATATGGCAGATCATATCAGCCTATCAGTACGTATGGTTCAACTTTTCATGGCCTGATGGACCACTCTGGACAGTAATTGGTCCTTCCAAGCAGTACGAATGGCTGATCGTGTCAGCCTATCAACAAGTATGGGTCATTTTTCATGTACTGATGGGACCAGTCCGGAAAGTCCTTGGTCCATTGAGTTAAATCCTTCCATTAAGTACGGATAAGGCTGATCATATCAGCCTATCAGTACGTATGGGTCAATTTTTCATGGCCTGATGGACCAGTCTGGACAGTCCTTGGTCCTTCCAAGCAGTACGGATGGCTGATCGTATCAGTATATCAGTACATATAGGTCATTTTTCATGTACTGATGGTACTAGTCCGGACAGTCCATGGTCCATTGAGTTAAATCTTTCCATTCAGTACGGATAACGCTGATCATATAAGCCTATCAGTACGAATGGGTTGATTTTTCATGGCCTGATGGACCAATCTGGACTGTCCTTTGTCCTTCCAGGCAGTACGGGTGTGTGATGGTATTAGCCTATCAGTATGTATGGGTAATTTTTCATGTTTTGATGGGACCTGTCCGGACAGTCCTTGGTCCGTTGAGTTAAATCCTTCCATTCAATTTGGATAAGACAAGTTTGGAGAGTCCTTGGTTCTTCCAGGCAGTACGGATGGCTGATCGTATCAGCCTATCAGTACGTATGGGTTATTTTTCATGTACTGATGGGACCAGTCTAGAAAGTTCATGGTTTGTTGAGTTAATCCTTCTATTCTGTACGGATAAGGCTGATCATATCAGCCTATCAGTATGTATGGGTTAATTTTTCATGGCCTAATGGACCATTCTGGACAGTCCTTGGTCCATCCAGGAAGTACGGATGGCTGATCGTACCAGCATATCAGTATGTATGGGTCATTTTTCATGTACTAATGGGACCAGTCTGGACAGTTCATGGTCCGTTGAATTAAATCTTTCCATTCAGTACGGTGAAGGCTGATCATATCAGCCTATCAGTACGTATGGGTCGATTTTTCACGGCCTAATGGACCACTCTGGTCAAACCTTGGTCCATCCTAGCAGTACAAATGGTTGATCGTATTAGCCTATCAGTATTTATAGGTCATTTTCATGTATTGATGGGACCAGTCTGGACAGTCCATGGTCCGTTGAGTTAAATCCTTCCATTTAGTACGGATAAGGATGATCATATCAGCCAATCAATATGTATGAGTCAATTTTTCATGGCCTGATGGACCAGTCTGGACAGTCCTTGGTCCTTCCAGGCAGAACGGATGGCTGATCGTATCAGCCTATCAGTACATATGGGTAATTTTTCATGTACTGATGCGATTTGTCCGGATAGTCCATGGTCCGTTGAGTTAATTCCTTCCATTTTGTACGGTTAAGGTGATCATTCAGCCTATCAGTACGTGTGGGTCGATTTTTCATTGCCTAATGGACCAGTCTTGACAGTGCTTGTTCTTTCCAGGCAGTACGGATGGCTGATTGTATAAGCCTATCAGTATGTATGGGTCATTTTTCATGTACTGATGGAACCAGTCCGGACAGTCCATGGTCCGTTGAGCTAAATACTTCCATTTAGAACGAATAAGGCTGATCATATTAGCCTATCAGTATGTATGGGTCGATTTATCATGGCCTGATGGACCAGTCTGGACATACCTTGGTCCTTCCAGGCAGGACGGATGGCTGATCGTATCAGCCTATCAGTATGTATGGGTAATTTTTCATGTAGTGATGGATTAGTCCGGACAGTCCATGGTCCATTGAGTTAATCCTTCCATTCAGTACGGATAAGGCTGATCATATCAGCCTATTAGTACGTATGGGTTTATTTTTCATGGCCTAATGGACCAAATTAGCCTATCAGTACGTGATAGTCCATGGTCCGTTGAGTTAATTCCTTCCATTTTGTACGGTTAAGGGTGATCATTCAGCCTATCAGTACGTGTGGGTCGATTTTTCATTGCCTGATGGACCAGTCTTGACAGTGCTTGTTCTTTCCAGGCAGTACGGATGGCTGATTGTATAAGCCTATCAGTACGTATGGGTCATTTTTCATGTACTGATGGAACCAGTCCGGACAGTCCATGGTCCGTTGAGCTAAATACTTCCATTCAGAACGAATAAGGCTGATCATATTAGCCTATCAGTACGTATGGGTCGATTTTTCTTGGCCTGATGGACCAGTCTGGACATACCTTGGTCCTTCCAGGCAGGACGGATGGCTGATCGTATCAGCCTATCAGTATGTATGGGTAATTTTCATGTAGTGATGGATTAGTCCGGACAGTCCATGGTCCATTGAGTTAATCCTTCCATTCATACGGATAAGGCTGATCATATCAGCCTATTAGTACGTATGGGTTTATTTTTCATGGCCTAATGGACCAATCTGGACAGTCTTTTGTTCTTTCAGGCAGTACGGATGACTGATGGTATCAGCCTATCAGTACGTATGGGTTATTTTTCTTATTTTTCCACTTTCTAATCAAGATATATAAGTTATTCCACTTTCTGATCATATCAGCCTATCAGTATGTATAGGTTGATTNATTTTTCCACTTTCTAATCAAGATATATAAGTTATTCCACTTTCTGATCATATCAGCCTATCAGTATGTATAGGTTGATTTTTCAGGGCCTAATGGACCATTCTGGACAATCCTTGGTCCATCCTAGCAGTACGGATGGCTGATCGAATCAGCCTATAAGTATGTATGGGTCATTTTCATGTACTGATGGGACCAGTCTAGACAGTGCATGGTCCTTAGAGTTAAACCCTTCCATTAAGTACGGATAAGGCAGATCATATCAGCCTATCAGTACGTGTGGGTCAATTTTTCATGGCCTGATAGACCAGTCTGGACAGTGCTTGGTCCATCCAGGCAGTACGGACGGCTGATCGTATCAGCCTATCAGTACGTATGGGTCATTTTTCGTTTACTGTTGGGACCAGTCTGGACAGTCCATGGTCTGTTGAGTTAAATCCTTCCATTTAGTACGGATAAGGCTGATCATATCAGCCTATCACTACGTATGGGTCGATTTTTCATGGCCGGATGGACCAGTCTGGACAGTCTGGACAGTCCTTGGTCCTTCCAGGCATATCGGATGGCTGATGGTATCAGCCTATCAGTACGTATGGGTCATTATTCATGTACTGATGAGACAAGTCCGGACAGTCAATGGTCCGTTGAGTTAAATCCTTCCATTAAGTACGGATAAGGCAGATCATATCAGCCTATCAGTTCGTGTGGGTCAGTTTTTCATGGCTTGATGGACCAGTCTGGACAGTGCTTGGTCCTTCCAGGCAGTACGGACGGCTGATGGTATCAGCCTATCAGTACGTATGGGTAATTTTTCATGTACTGATGGGACCAGTCTTGACAGTCCATGGTCCATTGAGTTAAATCATTGCATTCAGTACAGATAAGGGTGATCATATCAGCCTATCAGTACATGTGGGTCGATTTTTCATGGCCTGATGGACCACTTTGGACAGTGCTTGGTCCTTCCAGGCAGTACGGATGGCTGATGGTATCAGCCCATCAGTACGTATGGGTCATTTTTCATGTACTAATGGCACCAGTCCGGACAGTCCATGGTCCGTTGAGCTATATCCTTCCATTCAGAACGGATAAGGCTGATCATATTAGCATATCAGTACGTATGGGTCGATTTTTCATCGCCTGATGGACCAGTCTGGACAGTCCTCGGTCCTTCCAGGCAAGACGGATGGCTGATCGTATCAGCCTCTCAGTATGTATGGGTAATTTTTCATGTACTGATGGGATTAGTCTGGATAGTCCATGGTCTGTTGAGTTAATTCCTTCCATTCAGTACGGTTAAGGCTGTTCATATCAGCCTATCAGTACGTATGGGTTGATTTTTTATGGCCTGATGGACCAGTCTGGACAGATCTTGGTCCTTCCAGGCAGGACGGATGGCTCATCGTATCAGCATATCAGTACGTATGTGTCATTTTTCATGTACTAATGGGACCAGTCTGGACAGTCCATGGTCCGTTGAATTATATCTTTCCATTTAGTGTGGTGAAGGCTGATCATATCAGCCTATCAGTACGTATCGGTTGATTTTTTATGGCCTGGTGGACCAGTCTTGACAATGCTTGGTCCATCCAGGCTGTACGGATGGCTGATCTTATCAGCCTATCAGTACTTATGGGTCATTTTTCATGTACTGATGGAACCAGTCCGGACAGCCCATGGTCCGTTGAGCTAAATACTTCCATTCAGAAAGGATAAGGCTGATCATATTAGCCTATCAGTACGTATGGGTCGATTTTTCATGGCCTGATGGACCACTCTGGACAGACCTTGGTCCTTCCAGGCAGGACGGATGGTTGATCGTATCAGCATATCAGTACGTATGGGTCATTTTTCATGTACTGATGGGACCAGTCTGGACAGTCCATGGTCCGTTGAATTATATCTTTCCATTTAGTGTGGTGAAGGCTGATTATATCAGCCTATCAGTACGTATGGGTTGATTTTTTATGGCCTGGTGGACGAGTCTTGACAATGCTTGGTCCATCCAGGCTGTACGGATGGCTGATCTTATCAGCCTATCAGTACGTATGGGTCATTTTTCATGTACTGATGGAACCAGTCCGGACAGTCCATGGTCCGTTGAGCTAAATACTTCCATTCAGAACGGATAAGGCTGATCATATTAGCCTATCAGTACGTATGGGTCCATTTTTCATGACCTGATGGACCAGTCTGGACAGACTTTGGTCCTTCCAGGCAGGACGGATGGCTGATCGTATCAGCCTATCAGTATGTATGGGTAATTTTTCATGTAATGATGGATTAGTCCGGACAGTCCATGGTCCATTGAGTTAATCCTTCCATTCAGTACGGATAAGGGTGATCATATCAGCCTATTAGTATGTATGGGTTTTTTTTCATGGCCGAATGGACCAATCTGGACAGTTCTTGGTCCATCCAGGCAGTACGGATGGCTGATCGTATCTGCATATCAGTACGTATGGGTCATTTTTCATGTAATGATGGAACCAGTCCGCACAGTCCATGGTCCGTTGAGCTAAATACTTTCATTCAGAATGAATAAGGCTGATCATATTAGCCTATCAGTACGTATGGGTCAATTTTTCATGGCCTGATGGACCAGTGTGGACAGACCTTGGTCCTTCCAGGCAGGACGGATGGCTGATCGTATCAGCCTATCAGTATGTATGGGTAATTTTTCATGTACTGATGGATTAGTCCGGACAGTCCATGGTCCATTGAGTTAATCCTTCCATTCAGTACGGTTAAGGCTGATCATATCAGCCTATCAGTATGTATGGGTGGGTCAATTTTTTATGGCCTTCTGGACCACCCTGGACAGACCTTGGTCCTTCCAGGCAGGACGGATGGGTGATGTATCAGCCTATCAGTACGTATGGGTAATTTTTCATGTACTGATGGATTAGTCCGGACAGTCCATGGTCCATTGAGTTAATCCTTCCATTTTGTATGGATAAGGCTGATCATATCAGCCTATTAGTACGTATGGGTTGATTTTTCATGGCCTAATGGACCAGTCTGGACAGTTCTTGGTCCATCCGGGCAGTACGGATGGCTGATCGTATCAGCATATCAGTACGTATGGGTCATTTTTCATGTACTGATGGGACCAGTCTGGACAGTCATGGTCCGTTGAATTATATCTTTCCATTTAGTGTGGTGAAGGCTGATTATATCAGCCTATCAGTACCTATGGGTCGATTTTTTATGGCCCGGTGGACCATTCTGGACATTGCTTGGTCCATCCAGGCTGTATGGATGGCTGATCTTATCAGCCTATCAGTACTTATGGGTCATTTTTCATGTACTGATGGTACCTGTCTGGACAGTCCATGGTCTGTTGAATTAAATCTTTCCATTTAGTATGGTGAAGGCTTATCATATCAGCCTATCTGTACGAATGGGTCAATTTTTCATGGCCTAATGGACCACTCTGGACAATCCTTGGTCCATCCTAGCAGTACGGATGGCTGATCGTATCAGCCTATAAGTATGTATGGGTCATTTTCATGTACTGATGGGACCAGTCTGGACAGTGCATGGTCCGTACTGATGGGACCAGTCCGGACAGCCATGGTCCATTGAATTAATCCTTCCATTTAGTACAGATAAGACTGATCGTATAAGCATATTAGTACGTATGGGTCTACTTTTCATGGCCTTGTGGACCAGTCTTGACAGTCCTTCGTCCATCCAGGCAGTATGGATGGGTGATTGTATCAGCCTATTAGTATGTATGGATCATTTTTCATGTACTGATGAGACCAATCCGGACAGTCCATGGTCCGTTGAGCTAAATCCTTCCATTCAGTATGGATAAGGCTGATCATATCAGCCTATCAATACGTGTGGTCGATTTTCATGGCATGATGGACCAGTCTGGATAGCGCTTGGTCCTTCCAGGCAGTACGGATGGCTGATTGTATCAGCCTATTAGTACGTATGGGTCATTTTTTATGTATTGATGAAACCAGTCCGGACAGTCCATGGTCCGTTGAGCTAAATCCTTCCATTCAGTACGGATAAGGCTGGTCATATTAGCCTATCAGTACGTATGGGTAGATTTTTCATGGCTTGATGGACCAGTCTGGACAGTCCTTGGTCCTTCCAGGCAGGACGGATGGCTGATCGTATCAGCCTATCAGTACGTATGGGTAGATATTTCATGTCCTGATGGACTAGTCTTGACAGTTCTTGGTCCTTCCAGGCAGTGCGAATGGCTGATGGTATCAGCCCATCAGTACGTATGGGTCATTTTTCATGTACTGATGGGACCAGTCCGGAGAGTGCATGGTCCATTGAGTTAATCCTTCCATTCAGTATTACGGCTGATCATATCAGCCTATCAATACGTTTGGGTCGATTTTTCATGGCCTGATCGACCACTCTGGACAGTCCTTGGTCCATCCAGGCAGTACGGATGGTTGATCGTATCAGCCTATCAGTATGTATGGGTCATTTTTCATGTACTGGTGGGACCAGTTTGGACTCCCCATGGTTTGTTTAGTTAAATCCTTCCATTTAGTAGGATAACGCTGATCATATCAGCCTATCAGTACGCATGGGTTGATTTTTCATGAGCTGATAGACCACTCTGGACAATCCTTGGTCCATCCTAGGAGTACGGATGGCTGATCATATCATCCTATCAGTACGTATGGGTCATTTTTTATGTTCTGATTGGACCAGTCTTGACAATCCATGGTCCGTTGAGTTAAATCATTCCATTCAATACGGATAAGGCTGATCATATCAGCCTATCAGTATGTGTGGGTCAATTTTCCATTCCCTGATAGACAACTCTGGATAATGCTTGGTCCTTCCAGGCAGTACGGATGACTGATGGTATCAGCCTATTAGTACGTATGGGTCATTTTCATGTACTAATGGGACCAGTCTGGACACTCCATGGTCCGTTGAATTAAATATTTCCATTCAGTACGGTGAAGGCTGATCATATAAGCCTATCCGTACGTATGGGTAGATTTTTCATGGACTAATGGACCACTCTGGACAATTCTTGGTCCATCCTAGCAGTACGGATGGCTGATCGTATCAGCATATCAGTATGTATGGGTCATTTTTCATGTACTGATGGGACCAGTCTTTACAGTCCATGGTTCATTGAGTTAAATCCTTCCATTAAGTATGGATAAGGCACATCATATCAGCCTATCAGTACGTGTGGGTCGATTTTTCATTGCTTGATGGACCATTCTGGACAATGCTTGGTCCTTCCAGGCAGTACGGATGACTGATGGTATCAGCCTATCAGGACGTATGAGTCATTTTCATGTACTAATGGGACCAGTCCGGACAGTGCATGGTCCATTGAGTTAATCCTTCAATTCTGTACGGATATGGCTGACCATACCCGCCTATCAGTACGTATGGGTTGATTTTCCATGGCCTAATGGACCTGTGTGGACAGTCCTTGGTCCATCCAGGCAGTACGGATGGCTGATCGTATCAGCATATAATTATGTATGGGTCATTTTTCATGTACTGATGGGACCAGTCTGGACAGTCCATGGTCCGTTGAATTAAATATTTCCATTTAGTACCGTGAAGGCTGATCATATCAGCCTATCAGTACGGTGAAGGCTGATCATATCAGCCTATCAGTACGTATGGGTAGATTTTTCATGGCCTAATGGACCACTCTGGACAATCCTTGGTCCATCCTAGCAGTACGGATGGTTCGTTTAGTTAAATCCTTCCATTAAGTACGGATAAGGCAGATCATATCAGCCTATCAGTATGTGTGGGTTGATTTTTCATTGCCTGATGGACCATTCTGGACAATGCTTGGTCCTTCCAGGCAGTACGGATGGCTGATCGTATCAGCCTATCAATATGTATGGGTCATTTTTCATGTACTGATGGGACCAGTTTGGAGAGTCCATGGTCCGTTGAACTAAATCATTCAATTCAATATGGATAAGGTTGATCATATCATCCTAGCAGTACGTATGGGTCAATTTTTCTTGGCCTTATGGACCACTATGGACAGTCCTTGGTCCATCCAGGCAGTACGGAGGGCTGATCGTATCAGCATATTAGTATATATGGGTCATTTTTCATGTCCTAATGGAACTAGTGTGGACAGTCCATGGTCCGTTAATTATATCTTTCCAATTAGTACGGTAAAGGATGATCATATCAGCCTATCAGTATATATGGGTCGATTTTTCATGGCCTGGTGGACAAGTCTGGACAGTGCTTGGTCCGTCCAGGCTGTACGGATGGCTGATCGTATCAGCCTATCAGTACGTATGGGTCATTTTTCATGTTTTGATGGGACCAGTCTGGACAGTCCATGGTTCGTTGAGTTAAATCATTCCATTCAATATGGATAAGGCTGATCATATCAGCCTATCAGTACGTGTGGGACAATTTTTCATTGCCTGATTGACCATTCTGGACAATGCTTGGTACTTCCATGCAGTACGGATGACTGATGGTATCAGCATATCAGTACGTATGGGTCATTTTCATGTACTAACGGGACCAGTCCGGACAGTGCATGGTCCATTGAGTTAATCCTTCAATTAAGTACGGATAAGGCTGAACATATCCGCCTATCAGTATGTATGGGTTTATTTTTCATGGCCCAATGGACCAGTCTTGACAGTCCTTGTTCCATCCAGGCAGTACGGGTGGCTGATCGTATCAGCATATCAGTACCTATGGGTCGTTTTTCATGTACTGATGGGACCAGTCTGGACAGTCCATGGTCCGTTGAATTAAATCTTTCCATTCAGTACGGTGAAGGCTGATCATATCAGCCTATCAGTACGTATGGGTAGATTTTTCATGGCCTAATGGACCACTCTGGACAATCCTTGGTCCATCCTAGCAGTACGGATGGTTCGTTTAGTTAAATCCTTCCATTAAGTACGGATAAGGCAGATCATATCAGCCTATCAGTACGTGTGGGTTGATTTTTCATTGCCTGATGGACCATTCTGGACAATGCTTGGTCCTTCCAGGCAGTACGGATGACTGATGGTATCAGCCTATCAGTACGTATGGGTCATTTTCATGTACTAATTGGACCAATTCGGACAGTGCATGGTCCATTGAGTTAATCGTTCAATTCAGTACGAATAAGGCTTACCATATCCGCCTATCAGTAAGTATGGGTTGATTTTTCATGGCCTAATGGACCAGTCTGGACAGTCCTTGGTCCATCCAGGCAGTACGGATGGCTGAACGTATCAGCATATAATTATGTATGGGTCATTTTTCATGTACTGATGGGACCAGTCTGGACAGTCCATGGTCTGTTGAATTAAATATTTCCATTCAGTACGGTGAAGGCTGATCATATCAGCCTATCAGTACGTATGGGTAGATTTTTCATGGCCTAATGGACGCTCTGGACAATCCTTGGTCCATCCTAGAAGTACGGATGGTTCGTTTAGTTAAATCCTTCCATTAAGTACGGATAAGGCATATCATATCATCCTATCAGTACGTGTGGGTTGATTTTTCATTGCCTGATGGACCATTCTGGACAATGCTTGGTCCTTCCAAGCAGTACGGATGGCTGATCGTATCAGCCTATCAATATGTATGGATCATTTTTCATGTACTGATGGGACCAGTTTGGAGAGTCCATGGTCCGTTGAACTAAATCATTCCATTCAATATGGATAAGGTTGATCATATCATCCATCAGTACGTATGGGTCAATTTTTCTTGGCCTGATGGACCACTGTGGACAGTCCTTGGTCCATCCAGGCAGTACGGAGGGCTGATCGTATCAGCATATTAGTATATATGGGTCATTTTTCATGTCCTAATGGAACTAGTGTGGACAGTCCATGGTCCATTAATTATATCTTTCCATTTAGTACGGTAAATGATGATCATATCAGTCTATCAGTATATATGGGTCGATTTTCATGGCCTGGTGGACCAGTCTGGACAGTGCTTGGTCTCTCCAGGCTGTACGGATGGCTGATCGTATCAGCCTATCAGTACG
>MU108229.1:0-31196 GCA_012274485.2 Sinapis alba
TTCAGATGGGTCCTTGCCCATATGAATCCTTTTGAATTAATGTAACGAGTTTTCTTTCTAGTAATGGTCAATCCCGTTAATCACGAAGAGCTTATGTGTTATGGTTTTCTCTTTTGTTTTATATTTGGTCAAAAGCTCATGCGTTTGGTTTATAAGTTCTCGTGACAACAAATTTTAATAATAAATTCATTATATATTTTATTTGGACTATGATAGATTAATTATATTTATTTTCTGATGTGTTCACAAAACAAAAGTTATTTATAAGATAACGTGTGCCTCTGCAGCTTTGCCGAAAGGGATACAAGTGAAGCTGGCTTTAGTTGGCTCCCAACCAAATCGCATTATCGTCCCTTTTATTTTCCATCAATATTCAAAACTAAGTATTTATTTAGCACATGCATGATGCTATAATACATTATATCATTAAATAATACGCATTACCTGCCTATCAATATTCCAATTAACTACATTATTAGCTCAACACATAGTTTTATCACCGTTGATCCTATTGATTACAATGTAAATTATCTCATTTATTCCATATTTTTATTTTCCTGGTTTATGTACCAAACTTTTACATATCGATAACATATATTATCCAGAGAAATTTACATATATAGTTTATAAATGCGTATGAAATAAGCAATGAACTACCGAAATTCTGACAAATTATATATAAGAGGAATTTTGAGGAAATTACAGTTTTACATTATTTATCGGCGGCAGCGAGTGATGACGCTGCAGCCGCGAGAGTAAGGGTTGGCCTGAGCACCACGTCGGCAATTGTAGTAAGAAGCGCCGCGTCTTGAGCAGGGAACGGTGTTTCTCCTCAGCGCACCGTAGCTGATGTACCTCCTGTTCACTAACATACGCCGGTTGATCTCCGAGTCCATCTCGAACTCAGCTCCCATTCCTCCGCCGTAGAAGAGATCTCTTTCGTCTTCAAGCGCGGCGGAAACCGAGCACTCGGCGATGGTACCGCGGCACTCTGTCTCAAACGGAGGGAAGTCGATGGACTGAGAAGAAACGGCGGCTACAGACAAGTACTGGACGGCGAGTATAACAAAGATCGCGAAAATCGCCGCCGTGCCGGAGTTTCTGGAGAGTCCTCTCATTGTTTTCTGTGCACGAACTTTGAAGAAAGAGAAAAAGAGAGAAACAGAGGAAAGGTTTGATTAAAAGAGAAGTTGCTTATCAAAATGCCACTGAAAGATGTGAGTAATTACAATAATACCACTTGACTTTATAGGGTTGTGATGTTAGATATACAGCTTTTATTACAAGTGGGGCTTTTTAGTTAGCTTCAGACCAAAGTATGTTTAATGCGCTAAGTGTTTTGATGGAGACATCCACTCTTTAAATTTTTTTTACTAAATTTGCTTGATCACTTTACGGTTTTTATGGTTAGCTCTAATTGAGTTTTTATAACGTTCTAAATCTAATCATAATCAGAGTGGAACGATTAAGATTTTTTGATACTACAGTTATGATTTTTTTTTTTTTTTCCTAATGCCATTTTGCATATACCTCTTTAAAACATGTTTTTTTCTAAGTTGAATGCAAGGGTAGATAAGAATAGTATAGAGCGCATTTAGCCTTAGTTTGGACAATTATGAGTGGTTTCCTTCCATGATCTGTAATTATATCAACGGAAAACATACGTATTAAGGAGTCTATAGATTTACTGTTTTAGTGGTACTCCATTTGTAATTTTCATCAAATTGGATATTATGGAAACCATATCATGCGCAGCGCCACGACACCACCAAACCGAAGTTTATGCAAATTGAATTTGATTCTGAAGAGTATTTGGACCCACGCGTACCGGGAATTGAGCTTTATTTGGATTTTAATCAAATTTTTATTTGCAATTTATGTTTCCATGTGTGACTAGAATTATATGTTCACACTTTTCACCAATTCACGCGTTTCCATCTTATGAACGTAAGGTCTGGAGACTGGAGTATGCAACTATGCACTTCCTGCATGAAAATATATTCTTCTTTCTTTTTTTATAATTCCGGTCGATTTTAATAGAAATATACTTAATACTACAAAGTGTACTACCCTCAAAGTATACTCCATTACTTTGACCTGAATCTAAATTTCTTCTATTGATGAACTGATCATCTGCTAGATGCCAACATATTAACTAATTAAATCGAAGTTCAAACCCAAATTAACCAAACAATGATAGTTTAATTGAACTGATCTATAGAGCTCTTTGGAGTTCTAGCAGATATTGAATCGTTTATCTGCTTCACTTTCTTATCGTTTCAAACTTTTTTCATTCTTAAACTTTTTAATGGGCTTGCAAACTCCTATGTTTAAACCTCACTTTGTACTAAACTCTTTTTATTGGGCTTAGTTTCACATTAAGACCCATCCTTTAATCAATTATCAGTTGCTAAAAAAAAATTGAATTAGTTGTCTTTTTGTGCTAATGTGTGTGCAGCGACATTGAAACAGGAGGTGAGTGAAATCACATCTACCATAGACTATCTATGTATTATAACAAATCAAAATGTATATAATCCAAAGTTGTTTCTCCTAGTCTACCTTATTTGCTGGTTCAAGTTGGTTCCTCTATACAAGGCACCACTGTAACCTCTTAACTAAAAAACAGAGGTTTATAAGTAAGAGAATGTCTCTATTAAACAAATGGAATATTCAAAGCCCAAATAAGAGACTGAAAGCACATAATAACGAAGGCCTAATAGTATTCTGCAATTCATGCATATTTCGAGAATTTGTGAAGTACTGAAGTGTGTACTACGGCACCTAAGTCTTGTTTTTCTAACCTCTCTTTGTTTCCCGTTGACTACTCTGTCGTAAGACTTCAAAATAAAACTTTGGAGTTCATTCAGTCGTTTGCGGTTTTACTTGTCGGAATCACCATGAATGTTATTTCGAGATTGTCATGTTTAACTTTCAATCTCAAGCCTGATTTCTCCTTATTTAAGATCCCTATCTACCTTTGATCTTGTATTAGTCTTCTTAACAGTAATTATTGTACCCTGTGTATAAGTATAAGGTTTATGATGAAGAGGTATCCATGCTCTGTGGTTTCTCAACATAGATATTTTTTGGGGGGGGGNGGGGGGGGGGGGGTAAAAGATAGATTAATTTTCCTTGACAGACTACTGACTTTTCTATTATAACTTAGTGTTTTTTTTTTGAATTATATAGGGGTATCTTGGCTTTACATAAGTGGTCCAGACTAGTCACATGTTGCCATGTGTCGGTTCCTTGTCCCTAACGATGCCCAAATGTTAATTTTCCAGTAGCCAAAACTTGAATTCTGGTAGCTTCACCGTATTAGGCTTTTTACCCTCAAGTTAATCACCACAAAGCCACAAGTCGTGTCGTGGTTGTATAACTCAGTGTCGTTATTATGGATTAACAATTTTCATTAAAAGCCACGGACCGTTTTGACCGGCAAAAACATGTTAGGAAGAGAACCATGGACTTGAAAAATGGGACCGAATCAGCCTTGCGGTTGGTCTCATACGGCGTTGACCACTCTACTCCAGTCGTGGAGCCCAAAACGTTTTTATCTTAGACTTCTAAACTAAGCTTTAATTTTTCATTTAATGGTGGACACACTAAAGTTTCCGCGTCAGGAAATATTTGGTTCACTCGGTTAAGTTTTGTGATATTAGCAATTGGTTCAAAATCGATTGATACGTGTCAGATGATCCAACGTAAATCAACGGCTATGATTGATTTCTGTATATGGAGAAGAATCTTCTACTGTCCACTAGATAAACATCTGTCATTTAATCAGATTATATATAGCTTTGAAGCTTCCGTCACTTAATATTTTAAGCGTTAAAACATATTTTATCCAACGTTACATTCCATTTTAGACGGAAACAACAATCTAATCTCCTCCTCTCTCTCTACACCATGGCGAATCTGACCTTGGAGCTCAACATCTACTCTGCAAAGGATCTTGAAAATGTCAACCTTATCACCAAGATGGACGTATACGCTGTCGTTTGGATCAACGGCGATGATTCCCAGAAGAATCACAAGGAGAAAACTGCCGTTGACAGAACCGGAGGATCTGAGCATACATGGAACCACGCCGTCAAGTTTTCCGTTGATCAAAGGTTAGCCCGTGAAGGCCGTCTGACCCTCGTCGTGAAACTGGTCTGCGATCGAATGTTCGGCGGTAAAGATCTCGGAGAAGTCCAAGTCCCGGTTCTTGAGCTGATCACGCCGTCATTTAACGGAAACGGACAAGGGATGAGTTTCGTAACGTATCAGGTGAGAACTCCGTGTGGGAAAGGTCAAGGCTCCTTGACTTTCTCGTACCGGTTCGATATGCCTTCGCTTAAACCGGATTTACCTGTACCACCGGTTCAACCGAGTCCGATTGTTACATCGCCTGATCTCCCGCCGGTGAGCTATCCTCCGGCGTCTGAAGCTGGTTTCTATCCACCACTATCGTCAATTGGATATCCCCCATCGTCTCAGCCGCAAGGATATCCCACACCGCCGTGTCCATACCCGTACCAGTACAATTCTCATTACCCGGAACAGCCGGTCACCGTTTACCCACCGTCGTCTTCCGCCTCCAATCTCTATCCTCCACCGTCTTACGGTGCTTATCCACAGGAGCCTTCCAATGTGTATCCGCCGCCAACTTACGGTGGCTCTTCGCCGCATCATTCCAATGTGTATCCGCCGCCTCCTGATAAACCCGTTCATTCGTACCATCAAATACAACCGTCACATTCGTTTCACGGGTACGCGCCGCCGTCTCCTGATAAACCCGATCACTCGTACCACCAAATACAACCGTCACAGTCGTTTCACGGGTACGCGCCGCCGTCTCCTGATAAACCCGGGCACTCGTACCACCAAATGCGACCGTCACAGTCGTTTCACGGGTATGCGCCGCCGTCTCCACAGACTCAGCAAGGGTATTGTTATCCGCCGCAGGGATACGGACATGTACGTCCGCCGACGCAAACGCCGCCGCCGAAGAATAATAAAACAGGACTTGGGCTTGGAATGGGAGCTGGGCTTTTGGGAGGAGCATTGGGTGGGCTTTTACTCGGCGACTTAGTGTCCGACATTGGCTTTTAAATGTTAAATGTTTTTTGTGAATTGAGAAAATTCGTATTTTTCGTGTTGTCAAGAATTCCAGTTGCGTGGCATGCATGACACATACTTGGTTTTGTTTTTGTTTTCGTTTTCGTTTTTGATGGAGAAAGTGTCTTCTTTGTGGTAGATTGCAATGTCAATGTGCATACAAGTCATAGGTGATACTATTACCTAATATATATAAAAACATACCTACAAGTTCTTTTACCAATAATGTCATATACTCATATATCTGTGTTTAATAATAATACCTGTGTGTTATATTTCATCGACTGAAAGTCTGAAACTAACTATTTTGCTAGTTGATGTGATCCATGATACTTATTTCAGTATAACCTTCGTATTGTCAATCTTAACTTTACCTAGTTCTCAAGGAAGAATATAATATACTTTTTTTTAATATAATATACTTCGTATTGCGCTTTTTCCTTCAATATGAGTGTATTATTAAGCAATTGTGCGCTTTATTTATATACATTTTGAGAATAACCCTTATATAATCGGTAAGGAGCTATCTAACTAGGTAATATCATCTTTTAAAAGCTATTTTTAAAAATATGCTGATTCTTTTTAAAATTTCAGAAACTGCATAAACTTTAGACTAATCCTATTTATTATTTAGACTAACAAAATTTGAAGGTAGTGCATTCGTGTTTTAGTCGACATTATTTTTTTGGCTTAATCTATATTAATTTGATAAACAGAATCATTAAAACATATGACTACTAAAATTGTGAGGACATTTTTTTAGAAATACGCCACTTTTTTTTTTTTAATTAGAAAAGAATACACACTTTTGGAATGGAGCGCTTAATTCCTTATAGTTTATGTTATGTTTTGGAGCTGCCATTTAGTTGATATATTTTTTTTTAATACGTTTCATTTTATAATATAATACAAAATATGTGTCTATCACACACTGAAACGAGTTTTACGTAAAACTGATAATAGTACACTGAAAAGTGAAAACCCTACGAAACGATAGTTAGTGCATCAAATAATTCACTGATCTAGACAATTTTTTATATACAACTTTCAAACCATCAGATTATATTTCGTGGTGAAATTCTGGAAAGAGCATCATTGGCACGCACCACTATTCTCCTCATTATCTTATCTTTCACTTTATTTTTCATTCTCCTTTCTGGATATGACATTCATTTCACGAGTTGTTTTGTTTCTTTTCTCATGTGTCGGCACCTTTTGATTGGATTCTTTGTAAGCTCAAATCACAGCCTTCGATTTATCGTGCCTTCATTCACTTATACGGTTGTGATAGAGAGCTGAAATCTAACCTTATCGTACGGACTAGAAATCTTGCGCAACTGTAACATGTCTCCACTGTGCACTGTCTACTCTGTCAGTGCGGATCTAGTTTTGGTTTCTAAGGCCATGATTAACCCTAAGAACCCCAATTTCATTTTCTTTTCTGTTTTTTAAAAAAAAAAAAAAGAAAAAAAAAAAGTTAACCAATCGTGGGTCGCCACGTGTCTGTGGGACCCGTGAACAGTGCAAGAAACTCTTAAGAACCGGTTCTTATTTAAGAGTTTTAAGAACCGGTTCTTACACTATTCATGGGACCCATCCCCCTAAGAACCTCTCTAAGAACCCCCTTTAATCATGCTCTAAGACCATCTCCGTTACAGGGTTCTTAGGGAAGGGTTCTTAGCGGAAGTTAAGAACCGGTTTTTAACTTTGACAAATAAAAAGTTAAGAACCGGTTCTTAACTTTTTCTTTGTTAAAGTTAAGAACCGGTTTTTAACTTCCGCTAAGAACTCCTCCCTAAGAACTTCCCAATGGACATGCTCTAAGATATTTATTTTATTGAACTGTATCTTCACTTTGAACCATGGTGAGATAAGAAAGTGCGGTTAGGTTAAACCGGAGAGGTTAACCGCGCAGTTAAGGTTTGTCTCATAGTGAGGGAGAAAGTCACGGAGTTGGGTAAAACGGAGACAAGATATGACTAGCGATAGGCCTAACTAGCGACACACTCCTACCTTATTTTATAAAATACCTTTCCTTACTTGACCGTAACTCTTCGCTCTCATTTTTTTCTTAATTGGCGCTTCCGTAATATGGCTGTCACACGTGGGAGAGACATGCACATTTCGTTTCCCCTCTTGAAGAGAAAAAATACCAAATAAATGTATTTTTTGCTATGTTCAAATGTCAATTTGTGATTTTTTTTTGGTCAATCAGTTTTGTGATTTTGATGCTATTTAGATAAATATATTAAATATAACATTGCAATCCACACGTACGCAATGGTTTTAACTTTTGAAAATTTATTTATTAGCTACCTAACAATTTGACATTTTTTGTTTTCTTGTTGTGTGTCAATTTAAATAAACAATTTCGTTGAGACGACATGCAGCTGTGTATGTACTCCTATTTGTTGGATTATATATTCCCATACAGTTCCTGTAGTATTTGATGAACAGGAAAATATAAATTAAATTGTGTATTTTTATAATGAGTATTAAAAGTTTCATATTACCAAAAAATGTTTCATATGGGATCAATTAAAAATGTGCATGCGGATATGTGTCTTTATCGACAGTGGAGTGGATAAGAGAGTGGTCCTTAAATTATGGGATCTTCCCTAGTTTCTTTATTGTTATCATATTTTAGTTGTTCTTATTCACCCCCCAAGAAAAATTGTTGTATAAATTATTTATTTACCTTTTGGGGTCAAGTTGTTAACTGGATTCATGCATTTAATTATTTATTTAATTCGTAAATATTACTACTAGACTACTAGTTATAAACTGAAAACCATGCTTTGTTTCTTTCATTGGACAAAACCCTTAATGACCGATATTTGAGGCAGAAAAAGATAAGATTGCGTGTGTTTGACTCAAAAAGTATATTAAAATCCTTTTTACTGTGTTTCTTTCATGCCAAGAGAAGTTACCGGTTTCTCTGTATGTAACATGCAATTGTTTATGGTTTTTTAACTCTGGTGTCACTATCTGCTTTCCCCCTTTTTCTGGCTTTTTGTTTAATAATCTGCTCTTCTTCATACAAATCCAATTTCTCTTTTCTCTGTATTCTTAATTTTTTTCTCTTCTCGTCCCTTTCAGAATCTTGAGAGAGAGAACCCACCAAAGCGTGCACGAGAGAGAAAAGGAGCCAAAGGAACAGAAAAAGAAAAAAGCTTTGGTTTGTATAAAATCCCACCACTTGTATTACCATACTTTCATTACATCTCCCTTTCTCTCTCTCTCAGTTGTTTTTTGGAGATTGTTTCTTTTCCTTTTTTTTTTTTTTTTTTTGAACACAAGACTTATATTAATGCAAAGAAGAGTTAGGTGTTAGCCATAAAGGCATCATCACCTACAATACACTGTTTTGCAAGCCTATCGGCTGCTATGTTCTTCTCCCTAGTAATCCAGGAAAAAGAGATTGTTTCTTTTCCTTAAAAGGGTTATTAGGGTTTTGTGAATCTCTGTCATACCTCTCCTCTTGTGAGGAAGCTGTAGTAAGTTTTGATCCTTTGAAGCAAATTATCAGTTTTTTTTTCAAGTTTGGACTCTTCTTGCGTTGTAATCAATGGAGGGTTGTCCAAGAAACAGAGAAACATGTCCTAAGCTCCTTGATTTGATTCCTCAAGGAAGAAAATGGTACCAAGAAGAGAAGAACAACAACACATATCAGGAAAAGAAACTTGAGCTAAGGCTTGGACCACCCGGTAGTGATGAAGAAGATCGTTCTGCGTTGAAGAAGAAGAACTCAGAGCCAAAAAACAACAACATCAAGAAGGAAGCAGAAGACAAATCTATCTTTAATCTCAGCGGA
The DNA here is from genome assembly GCA_012274485.2 of Sinapis alba. NCBI lineage: Eukaryota > Viridiplantae > Streptophyta > Magnoliopsida > Brassicales > Brassicaceae > Sinapis > Sinapis alba. The sequence goes on from MU108229.1 coordinate 8,921, forward strand.
AACCATTCCTCTCCTTCCAACAAAACCACTTATGCTCCTCACATCTCTCACAAAAGGTATCTTACTTTGACAAAGAATATTCTCTAGACATTAGGGACCCATCACCTCTGCTTTGCTCTGTTTTGCTCTGTTTTGCTCTGTTTTTTGCGTTTGTTATTGACATATGTCTTTCAACTGTATGGTATAAAGAACTGCGCCTAGTCCAGTGGTGGGTTGGCCTCCGGTTCGTTCGTTCAGAAAGAATCTAGCGAGCACAAGCTCTTCAAAGCTCGGAAACGAATCCTACCGTGGAGGTCAAGTCAACAAGAGTGGTGATAGTGAAAAGCAAGTCAAACCTAGTAAAAGGGAAGGATTGTTTGTAAAGATCAACATGGATAGTGTTCCAATCGGTCGAAAAGTCGATCTTACTGCTTGTAATAGCTACGAACAGCTCTCTTTTGCCGTTGACAAACTCTTCAGAGGTCTACTCGCAGGTTAAACCTTACTTTCAATTCAATTTTTTTTTTGGTTATTTAGATGATGATTGCTGTTTTGTTGGGTGTTTACGTGTATGTTGTTTATTGTAGCTCAAAGAGAGACATCTGGTGGTGAAGGAGGAGAGAAACCGATCATTGGTTTACTTGATGGGAAAGGAGAATTTACTTTAACTTATGAAGACAATGAAGGTGACAAGATGCTTGTTGGGGATGTTCCTTGGCAGTAAGAATCTTTCTCCTTTTCTTCTCTGAATCCGGTTCAGTGTTTTTGCTGAATCAGATTCTTTAATCACATAACAACAAAACTTATAAAAGTATTGCCTTTTGTTAGTGTTTTCTCAAATTGTTTATATTTTACGAACAAGAATGTATACTAACTAATCTTATATATGTGTTTTCTATACCTAGAATGTTCGTTTCATCTGTGAAGAGACTGCGAGTGATTAAAAGCTCTGAGATCTCATCTGCCTTGAGATGTAAGCTTTTATGTTCTTATGTTTAAGTTTTATGTTAAGCTGATTTGTAGAGTCATTACTGAAAAAGTGTTCATCTGTCTTTGCAGTTGGATGCAGTAAGCAGCAGAAGATGAAGTTTTGAAGTCTTTTAGAAACTTTTGTTTGAGACAGAGGGTCTTACAGTGTTTAATGTACATCTTGTTTTTGTTATGTATAAGAGATAATCATTGGTTTTGTCCAGATAGGCATATCTCATCTCATGTCTATATAACTCTTTCTGAAAAATAAATGAAGTTATTATTCTCTGTAAAGCTCTTTTAACTTTCGTTCCAACTTTAGCAATACCTTTAATCATGTAAGAAGCTGAGAGTGAAAGGCCATTATTGAATATATTTTTTTAATATGAGGCTGTACATAAGATTAAAAGTTGAAACCCCAAAAAGACTTTTCAGAATGATCAGTCCATATCGATCATTTTGGTGGCTATCATCTCTTGTGTTATAGTGCAGAACTTAGCAGCTTTTTCGTTATCACTATATGCATTGTATGTAACACATTTTGCATTATCTGTCACCTATTGGATCGTTTCTCGGTGGCCCGACTGAAAGATCACAAAGAAAAATTGTTTAAGTTGGCACATTGTTTTCGTGATAAATAAAATTTTCATTAACGTTTTAGGTTAAACTTGGCCGACGTACAATCATCTTAAACTAACATTCTAATTTTTTAGTAACCTTACCAAAAATAATAAAGCTATCTATATATGCTGTTTAGCGATATACATCTAGCTACATGCAATAACTCCATTAAAATGTGTCATCCCAATATGTTTATAAGGTCTTGTTTTGGATATGAAGTTTTCTACTCTTAGAATTTCACTGGGTTCGTGCCGTAAGGCGTTGTCGGTCGTAATTTTTAAAATTAAACATAAGCAAAAATTAGAGAGCTACGACATGGTCGATTGGTGGTATTCTTCTCATTAAGGCAGTATGATTGGATGAGTTAGAATTTGTGGTTGGGGATTTTTTTTTGGGTTGGGGGGAATACTGAATGAGTCATGAAANGGATATGAAGTTTTCTACTCTTAGAATTTCACTGGGTTCGTGCCGTAAGGCGTTGTCGGTCGTAATTTTTAAAATTAAACATAAGCAAAAATTAGAGAGCTACGACATGGTCGATTGGTGGTATTCTTCTCATTAAGGCAGTATGATTGGATGAGTTAGAATTTGTGGTTGGGGATTTTTTTTTGGGTTGGGGGGAATACTGAATGAGTCATGAAATATAAATATGATAGAAACAATGAACTAGAATAGTCATTTTCGTTGAGACATGCCTAACTCAAAGCAACTATGGACTTATTACTATTTTTTCAAATAAAGGGATATGTCATTGAATAATATGTCCATGATTGTGATGCTACGAGGCGAAGCAAAGAAATTGAACTTTACCACACATTTCATAGCAGTTTGCCGAAGAAAAAAACACATACAATATTGATGATTTTAAAAATTATATATGCAGTAGAAACATATGATCAATAAAATGTTTAGACCGTTAAACAAAGAAAACTCAGGTAAAGTTTTAGAAAGTTAAACAAAATATAAAAGAATGAAGGGGTATACCGTTTAAAAAAAAAATTTCTCACAATGTGTGAATGAATGTGAATATCATTTTTGTCAAAAAATGAATGTGAATATCATTTTTTTCAAAAAATGAATATGAAACACAAGATGTCTTTTGAATTAGATTTTTAGTTTAATGGGTTATTTTCTTAATTTACTAGACCACTAAATTGTTATGTTGTTTATCTCATTAAATTTAGTTTAAATTTACAAAACAACAAAAATAATGTAGGATTTATATAATGTATATAAATATTTTTATATATATAATATATATTTGAATTTTGTTTTTATTTTCTAATATATTTAAATTTTTACTTTATAGAAGTTTATAAAATTGGGGGTTTCTAACAAATATTTCATCAGACATGGTTTAGTACCGATTCTAGAGACCTTATAGACAAACATCTTTACACAATTCCAAAATACCGACACAGTTATACAAATATGAAAATATTATTATTTCATTTACATTTGCAATACACACTTACTGAAATTAACTAGAAGAATAAGATATTTATAAAACAAAAAATAAGCGCCAAAAAACAGAATATAGATATTTAAAGGGTGGTAATGTTATAGTAGCACCGGTATAGATTTATCACTAATTTTACCGATCGTATGGCGAGGCTGAAAGTCGGCAGTGCACCATACATCGAGTAGCGTTTTACTCTCAAATGGGCCTTATTAGTTAGGTTGTCGACCCTCAAAACAACCACACACATTTTCAAACTGTAACAAATAATACTTTCCGATAATTCTCTTGAAGAGAGCATAAGGGAGACTTGAAAGACTAGATAACGTGGTACGTAGAACCTAAATATATTGTTATTAAATATAGAGAAATTCTCAGATAATTCTTTTTAGTTTGTTTGTTACAAAAATAGTTTTTAAAGAATAAAATAACCAAAATGTTTGTTTTAGAAGCTAAAAAATTCATTTATATGCATTTATACACCTAGGGTTAACTAATTTGGACTTTAGGGTTTAGAGTNTTTCATCAGACATGGTTTAGTACCGATTCTAGAGACCTTATAGACAAACATCTTTACACAATTCCAAAATACCGACACAGTTATACAAATATGAAAATATTATTATTTCATTTACATTTGCAATACACACTTACTGAAATTAACTAGAAGAATAAGATATTTATAAAACAAAAAATAAGCGCCAAAAAACAGAATATAGATATTTAAAGGGTGGTAATGTTATAGTAGCACCGGTATAGATTTATCACTAATTTTACCGATCGTATGGCGAGGCCGAAAGTCGGCAGTGCACCATACATCGAGTAGCGTTTTACTCTCAAATGGGCCTTATTAGTTAGGTTGTCGACCCTCAAAACAACCACACACATTTTCAAACTGTAACAAATAATACTTTCCGATAATTCTCTTGAAGAGAGCATAAGGGAGACTTGAAAGACTAGATAACGTGGTACGTAGAACCTAAATATATTGTTATTAAATATAGAGAAATTCTCAGATAATTCTTTTTAGTTTGTTTGTTACAAAAATAGTTTTTAAAGAATAAAATAACCAAAATGTTTGTTTTAGAAGCTAAAAAATTCATTTATATGCATTTATACACCTAGGGTTAACTAATTTGGACTTTAGGGTTTAGAGTTAAGGGGTGGGTTTGGGGTTAGGGTTTCAAATTTTTTAAAAAATAAAAATTTCAAAAAAGAAAAAGTCTATTTTGGTCATTTTATTTTTTAGAGCTATTTTTATGACAAAAACTTAAAAATGGCTATTTAAGAGAATTGCCCTTAAATATATATATATATATATATATATACTCTTTCCGTTTCTTGGGTTGAGAATTAATGTATGTATGTGTATTGTGGTGATAAGAAGTTAGTTATTCCTGGACCAACTCTCAAATTCTGAGCGCAACAAACGTATATTATAAATGATAATAAGTTAGTTATTTATAGACGAGTTTAATTATAAATGATATACCAAATATACATATTATTATATACATTATCTTTTATAAATATGTTTACATAAAATTATACATATTTGGTTTAGAAATTCATAATTTTATATGTTAATACAATAATTATCTATGCATATAATTTTGTATCATTTCATATATATAAGTTCACTAAATATTGTTATTGCTTTCTTGTTACTGATCTAGTTTAATCTAAAACCTTAAGTCTATTGTGTAATCCAATTTTTTGTAGATTTGATATTTAAGTGTTACATCACAATCTGAAATTACAATGTAACTCAAATGTATATTTGAGCATATCATTTGTTATCTTATTTGAAGGTTCACTTGGAATAGTAGATGCAATAATTTTTATTCCAATGAAAGTTGAGATTTAGATTGTGTTGCAACTTCACATGTTATTGTGACTTTATTTTCAGAGTTTGAAGTGTGATATGAGTTTTTCATATATTGAATAGTAAATAGCAATTTAATATATATATATGTTTTTTGAAAAAAAACAACTTTAATATCCTGCATAATTTTTTTTATCAAATTTCTATTAAGTTGTGTCTTTACTTTTGTTCTATGTTGTTTTATATGTCCAGGAGATAGACTTTTGACTTGCACATCATAGTTTATATGATGTTGCTTCTAATTTTGAAATCACAAAGCATTTAGTGCACAAAAAGGAAGTCATTGATCAGTGTTTTGCTGGAGTTATACATTTTGGTACTATGAAATTCCCACAATGACTCTAGAATCTATACAAAAACCAAATAAACCACATCAAATAAGAGTCACGCGTGACGCCTTTCTCTCTCCCCCACGCCTTTCTCTCTCGAGCCCTCAACTGAAATAGATAAAGCTCCGGCGTCCGGCCGCGCGTGTGCGAGCGTGCCGGCGCCGGAGGCGACCTCGTCGTTGTAGTTTCGTTCTCCGTTTGCTGCTCCATCGTTCTCAGTGCTCTCTTCCGGTATGCTTGCGGATCTGGGTTAGGGTATCACTTCGGGAAGTGCTTGTTCGCGACGAGTTATGGCTCCGGCGGTGATGCTGCTTCCACTGGTTTCTCGGCGAGGATGTGGAGTGGTGGTCCATGGTGTCAGTCGGCTTTTTGGGTTGAGGAGTTAGGTCGTTTTTCAAAACTTGATCTTTCTCTGGTTTCATTGCAAGTGCGGAGGAGGGACGGCTAGGTCTTCTCAACGGTTCGGTGGAGGGTCTCTACTGGTCCCGATGGGTTGTTCTGGTGACTCCGGCGGTGGCTTTTGGTTCTTGGCGGTGTCGTCGAGCATCAGTGTTTATCTAACCGTAGTCAAGTGTGCTCCGGTGGTTCTCTTTAACACGGTGGCGGGTCTTGAGTCCTTGTATGCAGGCGGGATGGTACAGGATTCTGTTCCGGTTCGTGTAGGTTCTGTGAGTAGTTTTGAAAGGCGGTCGTCTATGGCTCCTTGGTGGCTACTCGTGGTGCTTCCTCACTTTGCAACTCCTCTACACTCCTTCCTATCTTGTTACCTCCGAGCGAAGGTGACGGCTTTCGTGTTTGGAGTGATGTCTCTAGTTTGTCAACGTTGTTTGGTCTCTATCGACTCCGGAGATCAGAACCTTTCAGCTCAGATTATTGCTCTTTGGTTCTCAAAGACTTCAAGAGGTGTGGCGGTTCTCTGATGCAGTCGTTGATCGTCATGGTGGTCGCTCTTGGTCTAAGCTCACATCCCAGCACCTCACGAGTTCCCTTGACCTTGTGTGGTGGTGTAGCTGGACTTTTCTGTGCAGGTTTAGAGACTTAATAGTCAGGGAGTAGCGATGATTCAACCCGTTTCTTGCAAGTGTTCGATGTGGATTTGATGGGTGATCAGCTTGGTCTGGCTCTTCTTCTGCTCGCAGGAGTTTTGGGTCATATAGCTTGAACTTGTCTGTCCATGACGTCTTTGGAGAGGTTGTATAGCTCTTGTTACGGTGGCTCACCATAAGGTATGGCTAATTGTAACTCCCTCTTCAATTGATCGTATTGCGCTTATCGAAATGGAGATTATAGGCTTTGACAAGATCTTGAGACCCAGCTACCTCAGGCGTCGTCCCGGGAACACCGACATCCGAGGAAACGAGGTTAAACCCACCAGTCTTGGGGTTAACGACAACAGTTGAGAACGGGAATCGGTTATCTAGAGTTTTTAGAATTGATTAGCGGAATGCGTCGGTTTAGGTGGTTGATGCGAAGCTAGTTTATGATATTTGATTCTAGATAAGCTTTTGGTCGAAATCGGGTCTGTAATCAACATTGTATCCCCGTTATCGGGTTTTCTAAATTTATTAAATTAAAAAAAAAAAAAAAAAAAAAAAAAAAAAAAAAAAAAAAAAAAAAAAAAAAAAAAAAAAATAAAAAAANAAAAAAAAAAAAAAAAAAAAAAAAAAAAAAAAAAAAAAAAAAAAAAAAAAAAAAAAAAAAAAAAAAAAAAAAAAAAAAAAAAAAAAAAAAAAAAAAAACCACATCAAATAGTACAAAGAAGAACGTTAAAAGGTACATTGTTACACAAAGTAAATTTCATTTCTCGAGGTAGACAAACCCAATGCTACTACATTCTTTGATTGGTACCATGCATAAAACTCATCATTAATACATATAGTTTCAACCTTCTTTTTATAGTTTCCATATTCACATTTGTTTTTTCATAGTAACCCACACCTCAGCACAAGAGTGGATCCAAAACCTTAAATAGTATGGAGCAAACTTATATTATACGAGACGTATATAGTAAAGAATATTCATATTAAAAGTATTAATGAAAAATTAGTAGTAGTTTATCGGAAAAAGGACAAAATAGCATGTGGCACATGCCCCATTCACCTTTCACTTCCGTCCGTTCTTGCTTCAGCATAGGTATCAACATTTCAGATATTAGTTCAGTTCAATTTGGCCATTTTGGATATTTGGTAGTTTTAATAGAGAGATAAAAAATCTATTTACCTGATTTATTTTTACTTTGGGTAGTTTCAGATTAATTTGGTTCGGATAGTTAAATTAAAAACCGATGAATACCTAAAAAATTGGTTATAATTTTGTTTTAGTTTGGTTATTTCGGATAATTCAATTTAAATAGTAGATATTTAAACAAAATATTAAATAATCAGGATGATTTAGATTAAAATCTTAGATATTTCAGATAAAAATATCCAGATAGTTTATATATTTTTTGATAATTTAGATACTTTATTATAAATTTAATTTTTCAATTATTTTTTAATATTTTTAATAAAATTTTAAATAATAATATATATTTAATTATGTTTATATATGTATATAATTAATATTTTAAATATTTGAGTATTTGTTTGGTTTGGATTCGATTCAGTTATTTTAGATATAGAAATATAAAAATCATTTCAGTATTCTAGGGTTTTAGTCCAATTCTAATTTCTAAGTATTTCAGAGTTTAGTTTTGGATTTTCGATTTTGGTGTTTTTTTGACGATGCTTACTTCGGCATAAGCATAAACCTTACCCATAATAATGGAAATATCTACTCAACGTTCGTCAACCATAACCATAATCTATAGTTTGGTTGCTTTATATAATAACCTTTTCTAACGACAAATCGTCAAATTACACTCATTTCACTTCTAAACCGACTTGATTTAGAAACAAGTCAACGTGATTCCATAAATAATGCAATTAGCTTATGTTTTCAAAAGTTACAAGATCTTTTAACTTAGGAGAATGCTATATTTTAGTTAGAAATAAATGGGATTATGCGTTGAATAAGGGAAATGGGATACTTAAATTAACTAATTACGGGGATTACTAGAAGGATCTCTAAAATCGAGTAAGAACACAATGCTCTATAAAGACACTTTTGCTGAAGGCATACACATCACTTTTGAATCTTCGACGGTGTGTTTATTTTCTATTTCTAATTTTGAAAATAATTTTAGAAGTATAGTTTACTCTGTTCATCTTCATTGTTTGTCTGCAGATCCGTTTTCCGTTGTGGTGGATGTGCTGTTTTTTTTCTTCTTTTTTTTTTGCATATTTTACAGAAATAACTTTAATAATTTGATTAATATAAAAATTAGAGCCCTCCATATTTTCTCCATGACATCATTTTGTCTTGTAATTCAGTTCTTCACGAGGTTGTGTCAGAATTTTCTTATTATCATATTTCTTTCCTCCTATCCTTTTCAAAACAATAATTGTTCACTGCCCTAAAATATAGGCTGTGTAAAAATAATCTGTAAACCGGAATTATTTTCGCTTAAGGTTTATCTCTTCTTTCATTTTTTATAAATGTTCGCTTTCAAAATTCTGAGAGATGATGATTACAACTGTTGCCTGGTCGTTGAAATTGATATAATCTAAGATTTATTTGCTGATTTACCTTCTATTTGACGCTTAAGTTATAATATTTGTTAAGTTTCTAAAATAAAATACGGTACCTTATATCGTATAAACAAAAGTTTAGCTCTCTACCAATAGGTGCACTTAAAAACAAATATTCTCCATAACAAATGTACAGAAATACTTTTAATAATCAACCTATTTGTCCTCTGCTTGAATTTAAATTCAAATAATAATTAAATATGTGAATGCGAACCTGATATATAGTTTCAAGAATCTATCTCCATTGCTCCATCTATCTCTCTCTCTTGAGTTCTTATATCTCCTTTGTTTTTTACAGTGCTTCTTCCACTATAAACATCTTCTTCAGTTTCAGTGCCATAAATTTTGTTTTCCTCTCCATTTTTTGCAGTTCTTCTGGGTATTTGTGATTTGTCATCTCTGATTGTTTTTTTTCTTTCTTTAGATCGTGAAGAAAATACATTTGACCATTCTTGAAGCGGAAAGAAGATGGGCAGAGCAGCAAGATGGTTTAAGGGCATTTTCGGTATGAAAAAGAGCAAAGAGACAGAGAACCGAGATTCCGGCGACGGAGGAGAGGCCGGTGGGTCCCTCATTCACCGGAAAGTTCTTCAAGCAGACTCTGTCTGGCTCAGAACCTACTTGGCAGAAACAGACATAGAACAGAACAAACACGCTATTGCGGTTGCTGCCGCCACAGCTGCAGCCGCAGACGCAGCGGTTGCAGCGGCCCAAGCTGCCGTGGCGGTGGTCAGGCTAACAAGTAACGGAAGAGCGGGAGGATATTCCGGGACCACAATGGAGTGGTGGGCTGCCGTTAAAATCCAAACAATCTTCAAGGGCTATTTGGTAAATTAACAAAATATCTCTCTTATAGTGCTGACACATCTTCCTTAATGAAACAGTACATGTCTTTGCTAGATTGTGTTACGAATGTGATTATTTAGCTTAATATTAAAATTTGAAGTTAAGCAAAAAATATATATATATATATTAAATTTGAATATTGTTTTAGGCGAGGAAAGCGTTAAGAGCGTTGAAAGGTCTAGTGAAGCTACAAGCTTTGGTGAGAGGATACCTAGTCCGGAAACGCGCCGCCGAAACGCTTCACAGCATGCAAGCTCTCATCAGAGCACAAACCAGCGTTCGTTCTCAACGCATCAACCGCAACAACATGTTACATTCTAAACACTCTCTTGTAAGAAGAACCATTCATTTCTATTACTCTCAATTCTATCATAAATAGTAAAACTTATGTTTTTTGATTGATATATAATAGGAGAGATCTGATGATTCAAGAAGCGAAGTCCATAGCAAGAGAATACCACACTCTATCGAGAAACATATCAACAACACTTGCGATGAGACCAGTCCCAAGATTGTTGAGATTGACACGTACAAGACGAAGTCAAGATCGAGGAGAATGAACGTTGATGTATCTGAACATGGAGATGATTCCGAGTGGAGTTTTCCAGGAGATAAATGTAAGTTTCCGACGGCTCAAAACACGCCAAGATTCTCTTCATCAACAGTGAATAATCATCACTACTATCACACACCATCTTCTCCAGCAAAGAGCGTTTGTAGAGACGCTGGCTTTAGACCAAGTCATCCTGGTTTGATGTCACCGAGCTATATGGCTAATACGCAGTCGTTTAAATCCAAGGTGCGTTCACATAGTGCGCCGAGACAGCGTCCTGATAGGAAGAGGTTGTCGCTTGATGAGATTATGGCGGCTAGAAATAGCGTTAGCGGCGTCAGGACGGTCCAATCGCAACAAGAAAAACGCTCTTATTGTTCTTGTGATCGTCAGTTTCCTCAAGAACCGGCGGATTTTAGATACTATAATTAGAAAGAAACGTCATATTCTTCCTTAAAGAAGAAATCGTCATAGTTTTTGACTTTTCCTTTTTTTATATTTGGTTATTTTATTTCTCGTTCCTGTTTTTGTAAATTTTTGCTTTTGGAAAAAAATGTTACATTTATTTCTAGTTATTTACGAGACTACTTTAACTACTTACTGCACAGTACACACGATACCTCTTCATTTATGTTAAAATTCTTTTTTATAAACTAAATCAATACATCAGAAAAGTAAAAGATTGTTTAAGAAGTTCATTAAGGAAAGGTTAATTAAAATTGGATAGAGAATTTAAAATTCTAAGATGTGAGTTATCGAGAAGATACCATTAGCAACTTAACAGTGATGACGAAATGAGGTTGAAATTTGCAACAAATTGGGTCAGTCAAGTACGATATGACGTTATCATTGTTATGAAATTTTCAAAATCTTTTATAATGTTCCTATATCTAATCATTATTAAAACCACCATGGGATATGATTGGCGGAGGCAGATACGTGCATGCGTCATCATTTTTGTTATTCTGAAACTCTAAACTAAAATAATCTTTTTACTTCGTAGGCTTTTGAGAAGCTCTGTTTAGTGTTTACCATGTCAAAGACAAAAGCATAAGAGCTACATTTACCTCGTAATCTACCAAAACGATTCCCAAATAACCTTTAGTTAAGGTTGATCCACCTTAACCATAGTAAAAGACTTTAGACTAGATGAATATGCTTTAACATTTTTAAAAATTCAAGAAGATGTTTATTTTACTGGTCCCAACTATTTCTTCGGATGCAAAAGAGATCTTCTTTGCTTTGAGGCTTTGAGCTGCTCCAAGGAAATCTACTGTTCAACCATCCAAACTATCCGGTCTTGTTAAAGGCACATAAAGTTTAATTAGTTTGACAAGAATTCAAATTCTTCCATATAGTTACATTTTTGTATAAAAAAATATATTATATATCGATGTTATAAATAGACTAGTATTTGTTATGTGTGTGTAGCTTACTCGCCAGAAAGGAGTGAAATGTTATTTTGAGAAGCAAATTGACATAGGTTCCAAACATAGAACAAGATCATTGAAGATGTCGTAGACAACAATCTTTAGACCAGAGTAATTGCATCTGAAGTTTTGAAGCAGCTGAGCATCTGCGTGGAGTCTTGAAACACAACCTTTTTCATGGAAACCTTAAAAGGGTTCTTGCAGCTGGAACACACTGTTGGAGGCAGAGAAGTCACACCTATCTTCCTTGCACCAATCGCATACACTTGCTGCATTCAGTTGAAAACATAGAAGGAGAATGAACAAAAAAGAGAGAGTAAAATGTTACCTTGATAAATATAGAGAAGTTATTAGATATGCTGGTGGTATTTACTGAAGCCCAGTGTTTCAGCTGTAATAGATAAGTACACACACAGCATACTTCAGTTCCAAACAACTCAAGGGAGGTTTTAAGACACGATAACTTGGGATACAAGTAAAAGCTTTAACCGGTAACGTCAGTGGCTAGTTTGCCATTGCAGAAACGACCGGTGGGTTTGTGGTTAGCAAAGTCACGGCCATAAGCAGGGTAATCAGCTCTGAAAAGGGTCGAAAGATAGTTGTTTTTTCCGGCATTAACCACATGGTTACCAAATGTTATGATTGCAGGAACAAGAGTCGTTGCAGCCTCTTGAGCAGATAAAATTTGGAAGATGGAGAAGGTGTTGAGACTGAGAGGATAAGATTTTAAAAGCATTTCCAACTTATCTCTAAATTTGTTTCTATAGTAGTATTTTGAGATAATATTTAAATCTTTTTCTACTTCTTCTAAAATAAAATTAGTATTAAGAAATATCAATTCTTTTTTTTTTTACTTTTTTATTCTTTATTTAGAGAATACTATTTTACAGAAAACATTGAAGCAAATTTTATATCTGTTATAAAGTTTTTCTTATTTAGAAAATAACAAATTATATTGGAGATGATGGTCTTGATGTGGGTCTCTAGCCATTACTTTATTTACATTTTAAAGCAACTGAGTTGTGAAAATACAAGTGGTAATGTAGTTTCTCATCTTTTTTTTTTGGGGGTCTAAAGTAGTTTCTCAACTTGTTTTGTATCTCAATGAAAACTCGTTTCTTCATTTCTCCTCTTTTTCTTTCTTAATTTTTTATTTTTATCATTATTTTGGATGTATTTTTTTTTTGTTGTAAGAACTACTAATGGGGATGACCTTGCATCTAGTGTAAACGATACTTGAAAGAACTTGAGAAATTTCAAAAAAAATATTTTTAGATATCTCTCTGCATTTTAACAAATGTATGACCATTTTAAGAAAACGTTTGATTTATTTCTCTGCGACGAGCTTTTGTATTTTTCCACAGTTAAAAAAATTCACATGCATCAGACCTATATATATGTAGTTAGCTTATCCCATCATATTAAAAACTAAGAAATGTAAGAGTAATAGATGGAGAACTGCTAGACTGGTAAAGCAAATTAATACATTATTTTGCTCAAAAATGAATTATAGTTTTAGCTCCTGATGGTTTGAATAACTATTATATCTAAGCATTGTATTTTTTTTTATGATGAGTACTATATTTGCAGTAGAGAGAGACTATATTTTCGAAGTGCATATACACAACAATATATCTATACTATTAAAATATGATCATTTCTATATTTCGTCTTTAATGAAAAATTACTAAATATTACTTAAAATATCCTTAATTTATAATTTTCATTACATATAATAAAATTTTCCACCAAATAATAATCTTATGTTCTTTTAAGCGCGGTCAAAATTTTGTTCATGGTTAAATACAAAGCGAATCAATAAAGGCACGTTTATTTTTGTTTGTATGCCATCATTAGTGGGAAAAGCTAAAACGTTATGAATAAGACGCAAATCGCAAATAAAATAATCTCTAAGGAGAATATTAGCCATATAAGGAAAAAAACATGAGAGAAATTTGGACCGTTTATTAACATTCATAATATTAAAAATCCAAGATCTTCTTTATAACATACATTGAGAGGAACTATGTATTTATAGCATTTTCTACTACAAAATTCGCTGATGATTCCTCATTGATCTGTCCCTGTATTACTTGGGCCTACGTGCTGTCTCCTTAGGCCCCGCCTGTCTTGCCAACTGTTCATTACAAAATCTAATTCAGGTACAGAACTAAACAGTTACTATAAAGAAAGTGATTAGAGGTACTGATTGATCATCACATAATTTCTGATTCATTAAGCATAGTTAATCATTTGCTTGCCTGGAAATATTGTTCCAGCTTCTTTCTCAACGTTGCGTGCTCTTTCTTCAGTTGCTTGAAAGTCCTCAAGCATCTGCACTCGTCGCAAGAATGGAATAGTGAGAAAATGATTTAGATAGAATAAAGCAGCAAAGTTCAAGGTTCAACGGATATTGCTGCAATTTAACTCCATATTTTTCTTGTTTTAATTTGGACCCCATGAATTTAGAAGCACGAAGGTGTAAAGGGAAAGTACCCTTCAGCATTTCCAGCTCTGCAGTATTCCCTAAACATAGTGCATTCCGTTTTCACCTTACTCGCACCAATGCTACAAGAAAAAGGCACATTATGTCAATATTAATTACGTTTTCACAAAATACTACTATTTATTCTTCTACAAAAACTAGAATTTTTATGTTAAGTCTAGTAAATTTTATCATTAAATCATGAATAAGAATGGAAGTAACTTTCTTGATCGAAAAACAAAATTTCTTGATTGAATATGGAAGTAATTTAAATGTGCTTGTGCTACAGTACTCTTTTTCAACTTAAACACATACTAATTACTCAAGTAGTCGCATTTCTATATGTAATTTTATCAAAGTTCAGGGGAAATTTTACCTTGTGCTGCTGCCCTTAAACTGATGCATGTAATTATCCAGCCGATTGAAATCAAATGATCCTCTTTCCCTGCATTGTTAAGTTATTTATGTATATTAGAAAATTCTCAGTCTTGTTCAAAAGTATAAAAATAAATATGAAAATTAAAGTTACTCACAAAGCTTGCTCAATGTTATTGATTAATCGAGCTGAATCTTTGAAGTATAATGTTGCAACTTCTTCAACAAAATTAGGGTTTGCATCATCTTGGAGCTCTTCTAACTCCATGAATTGTTCATCGAGAAATCCCTGCATGTATTTTCCCATTTGAGTTTAAATTATTTTTTTTTCTTTGAAGAAATTCACAACTGGTACAAATATAAACACTAACACTAAAAAGGAAAAAAAATATATGTTCAAAAACAGAAAAAAAGAAAGAAAAAAGCATCGTACCTGATCAAAGAGGGACTGCTTAATGAGTGCCACTTGCCTCTGCATTTTTGTTTGAATTTTTGAGAAAATATCAGCAACAAGCGAGTATACCAATCTTCTAATTCTTTCTTTTTTATGTTAGGTAATTCGAGTGGCGGTGCTATATTTAAACGATGGACATCTGAGATATATATAGGGGAAGAATATAATATAAATTATTAATTTCATATTACATAAAAAGGTGAAACCAGAAAAGAGGAGAATATTTATAAAAACGATGGGAAAAGGGACATAAATTGTACGTATTCTACGACACACACACAATTGATGTATTCGTTATTATCAGCTTATTGTATGACAAATGGATATTAATCTATTTTATTTAATAATTTATTGGTATAGATATATTGCTGGTAGAATCAAATGGTATGTATCTTCATATAAGCTAATATGTATAGTAGTGTTTAAGTTTAAGTTTATAATGAGTCGATTTCAATATATTCTTCCCGTTTCAAAATGTTACATATTAAATCTTAGTATTAAATTTTTTTTTTATGATTAAATATTTTTTATAACTTTTAACTAATCAAAATTCAATAAATATAATTTTTTTTTTTAAAAAAATTACAATTTATCATTATTATCTACTAAAAATTATATTGAAAAGTGAAAAATGTAACTTTTTAAAACAATTTTTTTTGCTAGAATATAAATTATTTAAAAATGGAAGGAGTATTAAAGAATTATTAATTTAGGATTGTAGATTGTTCACTTAATGACGGCAAAAGACTGTTCACTTAATTACGTTTCCATAATGAAAAATGAATACTACTGTAGTTGATTGATCTATTGCTTCTAAATTAATAAATTAATCAAAGGATCTCATGAATGGCGAATAAATATATACATTTTCTAATTAGGTACATCATAAACAGGTAAATTTCGAATTTATAAAAAGCTAATCGTTGCACTATACGAAACACATCTTTGGGAATAAGGGTAAACTATATACTAATAAAATGTATTTAAAACAAAAAATCTGAAAGTGAAAAAGAAAAGTTATAATTTAAAAGAGTATAGAATTCAAGAGAAATATATTCTTAATAATGACCATTTCCGTCTTGATTAATTACTGAATATTTTATACATGTTTTCACACAATTTTCTTTACCATCATTTTTCTTATTCTTGAATGATTGTGATTTTCACAAACAAGCATTCTCATTAAAGCTGAAAGTATATCATCCATATTATACTAATATTACTTTAACACATTTCACTTAAATAAAAAGTGATAAATTATATTAATATACCATTTATATAATTATTTAAATAAACTAATTTAAATATAAATTTATTAATTGTGTGAAAATGTAAAAAGATTATATATGAAATTTTTAGTTTGTAAAATTAATTTATAAAATTTATTAATAAAATTATTTATAAAATTTATTAATAAAATTATTTATAAAATTAATACAGTTTGTAATTAATTTCAAAGTGAAAGTAATATAATTTGCATTGAAAATTTAATGTGATATTTTTTGTAATATAAAAAAATGTTGGGATGACATTTATTATGATATAAAGAAAGTATATCTAAAAAATTCTTTTGAAGCTGTGTGCAACTGAGAGTGTGTTGTGTTGTGTTGTGTGTCGAGGAATGGTTAGTGCTTGTGCAGACGCGTGCGGATCATACTTCTAATTCAATTTTTCTTCTAGTTCATTTTTTTCTAATATTACAAAGAAGTTATAACTTAATGGAGGATATGGATAATATGAAATACGTGACAAAAAAAAAGAGAGAATAAGATACATATGGCCAACGAAAAATAAACTAATTATAAACCATAAGTTTTCTGTTAATGGAAATGAGGAACAAGTATCTAAAAAGGAAAAAAACAGAACCAAAAGCAGAGCACATTACCAGTATGATCTAAATGATTGACACAAAGACACATAAGATCTTTTTATCATTACAGCAAAATTTGTTCCTTCTCTCTCCGTCTCTTTCGCTCTCAGACGAGCATCGTGACATCGAATTACAAAAGAGAGAGATTGATAATATACTTCCAACTTTATTTATTCTTCCGCCCACCAAACCAATCTCAAATAAAGACTTGTCTAGTACATATTGTGGGTGTAAGTGGGTTTAGAATATAAATTTTATTATTGCTTGCTGTCTCATCTTGATTATTCTCCTTAATTCCGACCTTCTCTGTAGCAGGAATTACACCATTGATTATGCCAACAAAAATGAGAATAATCATGCCAAAAAACTATTTAATCATTAAAATCAATTTTAAGTAAAAACATGATAAATTTCTACAATATACTTCTATTATTTAAATTTGCTTAAAACTAATTACCTTTTTGTATATTTAGAAGTTTTAATTGGTTAGGAGATGATATGTAGGAATTTAATGTTCATGTACTATTAGAAAATCAATAGAAAATTTAAACTAGATTGATGATTCATTCTCCTTTTATACATATTAAAAACTATAAAATTTAAAATTTTCTTATAAATATAATAAATAAATTAATTTATACTTAATGCAATAAATTTAGTAGTGAAATATTCTTATTCAAAATTTACATCAAATTATAAAACAGTACTTTTTACAAACAAAAAGTTTTTATATGGCACTTTTAGGAAATGATGGAAGGAATATAACTTAGACCTATGTTTAAGACAAGATCAGCCTTGTAATGCTTTAGAAGTGTAGCTTGTTCCACCGTTAGTTTTATATGATTGAAAGATTAATAGATGTTTTAATAGATTTTCAAAACGATAGATATTCTTTGGAAAGTTGTATTGAGATTTTTTGTTGGATCTACATGATGCGAAATTTTTGCTACTAAAAGTCATAATAAGTAGCTATTAGCACCTAATTTAAACTTACTTTATAAAGGTCACAATCTTCACTTGACTGAAGATAACTAGTTCCGAAATCGAATGTCGACACGGAAGCAGATTTTTTATTGCTGATAACTCTATTAAAATTTCTTCTCAGCAATACACATTCAAAATATTTCACACTATAAGGAAACCCGTAACTTCAATCATCTATCACCCTCTTAGATAAAGTATATGCTAATATTTTTTTATCCTCCATCATTTTCATGAATAATTACACCCTGATATTATGAACATGATTCCCCCAATCCGAAAAGCTATAATACCATAAAATTATTTAAACCAAATAAATCACCCGATAACGACTAATCATAATCATAAAAGTAAAATAAAAAGAGTCGAGTTTAGGTTAAATCATAGGGGACCGACTTGCGACATAACTATGAAATAGATAACTTCATGTACTCATCCCAACTAAAACTACCATCCAATTATGAGTAGCTCTCGTGGTTGAAACTTGAAAGTTAAAACAAACCAATTACCATTCTTTTAAGTATAAACTAGCCTAGAACCCGCGGTAAACACGGGTTAAGTTTCATTTACAAAATTAAAATCAAAATAATAATGATACATTTTGAGATAATAATGTTGTGTTAATTTTGGTCTTTGTGATATGCTTATTTGAATTTTAGATCAAAGTATTTTGGTTCGTATTTATTTTCAGTGAGATGTCATATCAATATATTTGATTTTTATCACTTATAATATAATATTAATATTATATTTAATTGTTTTATATAACTTTTTTGACATCCATATTTACTTTATCACTTATGAATTCATACTAAATATAAATGTAATATAACGGTATAGAAAATATTTGAATGAGTTACATTTAAAATCTCTAAATATAAACAAATATTGTATATAACAGAGAATAATTTTAGTAACTAAATTATAATAAATATATTTACAATACTGTAAATATTGTTACATGTTTTATTGGACCCTTTAAAATCTAATGACAACAATATACCAGTAGATAAAATATATGACTCTAAATTAATATAGTAGATGTAAATGGTGTGAACATGATGGTCACTGGGATTATTAAAGTGCTATCGGAAGTTCGACTACCGTGTGCTAATTACGAGAGTCGGCCTTGGCATATAATTAGGGGCTACAATCATATTTAGAAATTTGGCATTTTATAAGATACTGTTTCCTTCTTGTGCTTGATTTCCCCCCAATATTTTTATGCTGTTGATATCATATGCATTTTGATTCTTGGACAGCATATATACTTGCATAATTTAATTAGTACCTAATTAACATGAACTCATGAATGCATCTACTTAATTATGGTTCCAAAGAGGTGATCAAACTAAACCAAAAGTACCTCCAAAGAGGTGACGGACTCATAAATGCATCTTACTGTTGTTCTTAATAACATTTATGTTGTCGCTTGGTGTGATTTGATGTTTTGCTTACTTGAGAATAGTAGCATGCACAGTTTGTTGAATTGCATAGACTGTGCATGCTACTATTCTATGCAATTCAACAACATAAATGTTATTAAGAACACAGTAAGATGTAGTGGCATGTGCTTGTGCAGCATCAAACGCTTCTACATATATAATTGACGACACACATGTGATTACTATAGGTTGTATCCATTCAGAACATCAACTTATTAAAAAGGGGAAACGAATATAAACTTTGTACTGGTCGTTAGAGAAACGAAAGAGGCGGTACATTGAAGCACAAGAAAGGAACATAGTTAAAAGTGTGTGAATACACATTTGGAGAAATGTTGACACAATTTTACTATTTTAGCATTAGAGAGTGGCTTGTTTGGAATATTATTGGGGGGCAGAATTGCAATCATTTACAAATTAAATTCGACTATTTTTTTTGTGTAAAAAATTATTCTCAAGCAGCATTGATTCTCTTTCTATCTCCTCCTACTCATTCTTGATTTGATTTTGGCTTTGCCATTATTGAAAGCAGCTTCACACCAAAGAACCAATACTCTTGTCTCTTTTATTTTCTTAATTTTATTTCTCTTATACATTCCACAGTAAAAACTGGTTGTACGGAAAACATTTTAATTTTTGATTTGTAACATTCCTTATTGTCGAGTTAGATAAATTAAAAACATGACGCGACACTAAAATGAGGAGTATTATAACGTGTTGTTATCTTATGTAAGTATGACATGATGCTGACTTGCTGAGGGACTATTTGGTGAATGGTAACTCTATTGTTACAGTTTGGTATGTTCTTTCTTTGTAAGTACGTTGAACTCTAATGGTTTATGTCTTGGTTTGTTTCCTCCTAGAACCAAGAACATCCTCTGGTTTAATCCGGTCAGGAGGAGTTAGGACCTTCCTACTTCGTTCTTGAATCACCAACAAGAATTTTCAGATTGGCCTGTATCGCGCTGTTGCCTTTACTTAAATCCGAACAACTAACCGATCCATTTGAGTGAAACGCAGTTGGCTTTGAGGGCTCTCCTATTAGCTTCAGAGATAGCGGAGATGGAGAGTGGGAAGTCTCGGTTTCATGTCTTGTCGCACCTATTTCTATGCTAAGGTGAGACATACCGACCAGCTCGTCCGTGTTCACACGTTCTTTAGCAAATCCAGGTTTTGGTTTTAGGACCTGGTGCTTCTGAAAAGATGTCTCAGCTTCCAAGGAATGCTCTGTTCCTTGAAGTGAAGTGGGGAGCTAAATCGTGTAAGTGACTGGAAAACAAGGAGGAAAGAACCCGTCTGGGACTAACATTAGTGAAGGTTCTATGACTTCCTCAAGTTTCTCCTGTGGTGGCGCCGTGGCTGTGACCCCTTCAGATTCTGTAGTGTTATTAAGTGAGAGGTCTAGTGAAGGAAGGTAGCTTTTGTTTTTGGGCTCCTTGCTTGGAGAGGAACGGTTTAAGCTTTGGTCCTCCTGTGTTGGTGATGAATCTGTTACCTAAAGAAAGCAAAAAAAACAGAGGAGATAATTCAATACAAGTTACAACCATTCCCATTCGAATAACACAAAATCACTAAGAGATAATGCTTAACCATTTCATCAGTAACCATGTCGAAGAGCCTACAACGTCTTTTCCTACGGCTTGAACAAGTATGGCGGATGAAATACTTTTGAGCATGACTAGCCACTTGCATTGGGGTTCTTGACATTACATAGTTTCTTGAAATACCACGCCAATCTCCTTTACCGAGCTTCTGAAGACCCACTAAGAATAGCTTGTGCTCCTCCTCGGTCCAAGGAACACCTGTAAACCCCACTTTAACATGTCAAACTACATCACATTCAAGAGCCCTTAAACACACATAACCATAGACTCATCCTCAACAACATGATACACAAATGAGATTATGCTTTACCCCCCCAAACAACTTCACTAAACCGGTGGTACAACCCAATCAATTAATACACTCTCACACATAACCGTGGACTCATGTTCAAATGAGATGATGCTTCCCCACAAACAACTTCATCAAACCGGTGGTACAACACAATCAATTTCAAGTCTATTATCTATGCATATAGGGTTTCTAGCAGGAAAGATTTAGTATAAATATGTCTAGTGTTATTGTGTCAATGGAAACTTGGCTGCCGTTAAAAATCAGCCACACTAAAGGGGCATGCAGCGCCATGGCCATTCATTCAAAGTCGATGGTCTCAAAGTTCTGTTGACTTGATGTTCAGTATTTGAAGTGGCATTTTCTTAGTGGTTCAAACTTTGAAGTTGTCTTTGCATTCGACGACAGCTATGATTGGTAACATCTGTTTATAAAAATCTCTTTTAGCATTTAAATTTTTGTTTGTATTTGAGCAGACAAAGGTACAGAATGACCACCACTACGAATTCTTGAAAGACACTGATTAACATCTAACCTGAGAAGCCTCACGGGTAGTGTTTTGAACCTCCAGTAGAAACTAGCCACGTGTCCATTTCTTGTGTGTTTATATACCCGTTTTAGTGTATCATTCTGAGACGCCATGGCGAAAGCAACAGAGCAGAAACAGAACTCTCCTCTAACTATGGAAGAGACGAAGCTTGATATCCGCGATGTGATCACCACCACATACGACGAGGATAACAGTCACGGAGGCAGACGCAATGACGTAGCAATGGTTATGCTAAGAGCCATGTGCATGGCCGTTTCGGCCGTGTCTTTGTTGTTAATGGTGACAGCCCGTGAGACTAGCATGACCACTCTCTACGGTTTCGAGTTTCAACTCCACGCCGTCTGGTCTCTCTCAGATTCCCTCATGTAAGCGCCAATTTTCATAATCACAAATGAATACATAATAATATTTACATATTGACTGGTCGTTATTCGTTAACGTTACAGATATCTAGTGGTGGTTACATCGGCGACGGTTATTTACTCGGTCTTGCAACTGGTTTTAAGTGGGACCAGACTAATGA
>MU108231.1:0-31299 GCA_012274485.2 Sinapis alba
ATTGCCGTCATTGCAGCCGCACCATTAGGCTCCGAAACTATGGTCTATATGGTCCTTTATGTCCTTTCTGTTCTAGAGAGATCAATCTCCACGATGAGCTTGACATTATGAGGCTAAACCGGCCTTATTGGGATACCGATACCGATTGGATCACTCTCCATCTTATCAACTCAACGAGAAGCAACCGGTTCAATCATGAACTAGTTAATACCGATGATGTCTTGCCTAACGAACGTGTCGGTCCACCACCAGCCTCTCCATCCGCCATTGAGGCTGTAAACACTGTGAAGATCTCGGAAGAAGATTTGGCTAAAGAGAAGGTTTGTGCGATATGCAAGGAGGAGTTTGAGGTTGGAGAGGAAGGGAAAGAGTTGAAATGTTTGCATTTGTACCATCCAAGCTGCATTGTGTCTTGGTTGAATATTCATAATACTTGTCCTATTTGTCGCTGTGAGGTTAGCTTAGGCTTTTCCCGTAGCCACATTGACGAAGGAGTGTCTCACAACCTCGATAATGGTCGATCAAATCGTGTTCGAACTCGGGTTTGTTCTTTGTGGCCTCTACGAATGATGTTTGATTGGGTACATAATCTTCTCGGTAAGATTCCTCCTCCTGATTTAACTTTCATGGCTATCGTATTATGCTTTAATGTTTTTAATTATAGAGTTTAACTCGTAACTGAAGAAATATTGCAGATGTAAGAATAACAAACACTTGAAAAACATCAAAGATAGTGCGAACAAGAATATTATATGAAAATAGTAATTATATATAGACTAAAATTAGGTTACTATGAGAGAATGGAGTAAAAATACACATCAATAAGAAGAAAAAAATTAAAGAGGCAACGAGGATTAAAGGCGAAAAGAGGCGTTTATGTTTTTTTTCGTGAAACAAAACTGGCTATATTTTATGTAAATATCATCAATTTATTATCTTGTCTTCCTTAGGAAGTTGTACGTAAGAAGTCTAAATAAAATTTAAAATTGTGGTGATTTTTTTTCAGTTGGAAGAATCAACATAGCCGATGAAATAGATAACATGACACTGGTTACATGATATAATCAAAATTGTTCAAAAAATCGTTAAACAGTATCTAGACATTTTGTAAAACGAAAACTATTATATAAATAGATATTTAGAGTCTAGATGGGAACTAGACTTTAACATATTATATATTTATTTATTATACATATTGTATTTATATTATATATTTTTATTTTTTTTTGCATTTGTAAAGAATTGCTTTAATAAATATAAAAAGAAGTACAAAAAGAATTAAATGAATTGGTGAACTCAGAAACAAAAATAAAGTGAAAATTTCTCATTTTCGCCATAGATAAATTGAAAATAAAAATAATATAATTATTTTTATCATCAATTTATTTATATATTAATTTATTTTACCTTATAACAAAAACCTTTTTAAATTAATTTATATTGATTAAAAAGTAGAGAAATTCCCTTGGATAGTCCCTTTTAATTTGTTTGTCACAAAAATAGTTTTTAAGGAAGAAAATGACTAAAATGTTTTTTTTAGAAGCTAAAAAATCATTTATATGCATTTATACCCCTAGGGTTAACTAATTTGCACTTTAGGGTTTAGAGTTAAGGGGTGGGTTTGGGATTAGGGTTTCAAATTTCAAAAAAAAAATTAAAAAAATCAAAATTTCAAAAAAAAAAAGTCTATTTTGGTCATTTTATTTTTTTAGGGCTATTTTTGTGACAAAAACTTAAAAAAGGCTATTTAAGAGAATTGCCCCCAAAAGTATTTGAACTTAGTTAAATCTATTTAAAACCATTTAATCGGATTTAAAAAAATGGTCTTATTTACCTCTCTCTCATCGTTTTCTCCAACCCCTCCCTACAAACAACTTTTCTCAATCATAAACAGATTTTCGGTGGCTGGTGACTTAGTCGCCGGTCACTGATCTTTTCCTTTTTTTTTTTTTTTTTTTTTTGTTGTAATATACACTTCCTTTGGTGGAATATCTTTCTTTCGATTGCGGATTTTTTCTTCGCGGTAGGCGAATTTTGTTGTTGATGTGTGGAATTCTGATGACAAGTTCACATTGTATCATGGACTTCATTGTTACCAAGTTTATGTGCCCCAATCTCGTGTGCAACCTACTTGTTTCACTTGTTTCAGTCGGTAATTAGCATATAGTATCTTTTATCTTCGTACAGACTTTGTATAACCTGTTATTGGATCTAAAAGCTTTAGCAGTTAGTTTTCCATCACGATCGTGCATCGTAAGATCCTCTCTTTTCATTCTTACATCACATCCTACTTTGTAGCTTGTGCAAGACTGACAATGTTGTTTTTTAAATCTGGTATGAAGTAGATGTCTGTTATCTTCATTAGTTCACCATTTCTGTCCATAAATTCAATAGATCCTTTTCCTTTAATATCAATGAGGGAATCATCACAAAATCTAACATTTCCAGTGATGTAATCATCAATGTTTGAGAAGTATCTTCTATCTCCACTCATGTGATTACTAGCTCCGTTGTCCAAATACCAAATCTTGTCTTTTGTTCAGTTTGTTTCGTATTTTCTTGGTAGAACCTTCTCTTTGTTTAGATACACTATTTCATGCATCATGAGTTTCTTGTGTATCATTGATCTCGTTCTCCTGTGTGTTCTTGAAGCTTAAGCAGTCACTTAAGCAATCGATCAGGGCAGTCAGTGGCGTAATTACCTAATTTATCACACATGAAACACGTTATTCTCAAAGCATCCCTCGCTCCATTAAAACGTCTGCGACCTCATCCTCTGTTGTAATAGCATCCTCCACGGCCTTTGTTTCTGTAATCATTACTGTAGCCACGATTTGACTGTGTTTCCATATTTTCATACATGCAATTTCCTTGATCTACTTGAACTTCTTCTTCTTCTGAGACACGTTCTTCATAAGCTTTTAATCTTCCTATTATGTCTTCAAAGCTCGTGGTTTGAGATCTAATACTTGTTCTAGAGCAGTCACGATATGGATGTATTTTTTTTTTGGAGGGGGGGGGGAGGCACTTAAGGAATTTTTTGACTAGCTTTGATTCTTCAATTTTTTTCCTAAAGCGGCCGATTTTGATGAAATCTTAGAGATTCT
This sequence comes from Sinapis alba, assembly GCA_012274485.2. Classification (NCBI taxonomy): domain Eukaryota; kingdom Viridiplantae; phylum Streptophyta; class Magnoliopsida; order Brassicales; family Brassicaceae; genus Sinapis; species Sinapis alba. Next base: position 3,108 of record MU108231.1, read on the forward strand.
TCCGACAAAATCATCAATCTTCTCGGTGTTCTTCATCTTAAAGCGATCGAACTCAGCCATTAATGTCTGCAATCTAGCTTCCTTGACTATGTTGGCTCCTACTTGTATTGATTTGATCGCCTCCCACACCTTCTTAGCTGTTTCTAATTCACTGACCTGCAAGATAAGAGTCTCAGGAATGGATTGAACAATAACGCCATAGCCATGTTGTTCTTGTCACTATTATCGGCTTCTTCTTCTATGATCTCCAAGACTTTATGTACTTTAAGTAATATCTTCATTTTCATGCCTCATACCGTGTAATTCGGCGCGTTTAGTATATGACACTTGATCGAGGAAGCTCCTCCTTCCGTCGCCATCGCCGATGTTACCGCAAGTTTGCTCATCTTGTTATAGCGTTAGCTCTGATACCAATTATTGTTCTCAAGGTTTGTATAAACTTGGAAGTTAATAAAAATGACTCTCTTATTGCTTAAGAAAAATAACTCAAAAACTCAAATTCTCAAAGTCCCAAACAACTCATAGCATAATGTCATTACTCGACATTGCTTATATAGAAACCTATAAATCTTATTCCTAATTGTAAACACTTATATTTAGATAATCTCATAAATATAATATAATCCTTATCTCTTTAGATCATAAATCAATTAGGAATGAGATTGCTTGTCTCTCAAGCTTTCTTCCAACTTACTTCAATAGAGAATATGAGAATATGAACCTATAAAACAAGCGTTTGGCAGTTTTCCTGCTCCAACCTTTAAAGATGTTGTTCCAAAACTCATTGGATATGAAGACAGAATCAAGGCTTATGATGACTCTCATGTGTCCTCGAACCTAGCTTTCAACGTTACTCACAATGAAAGCTCCTCAAGTCCCTATCAGAAGAACAACTGAGGTCACAACAACTATCGAAACAATCAAACCAGAGGCAGGGGTCAACAAATTACTTCTTCCTCCAGCTCACTAAACTCCTATTCTTCTAGTGCTGTAGTAGTTTTTCAGATTTGTAGGAAAACATGACATCCAGCCATAAAATGTTGGCACATATTCAATAATAGTTACCAGTATGAATAACTTCATTCTTCTCTTGGCACAATGAGAATTCACTAATCAAATCTGATGGTAGTAGTCATTATTTGGTTCGTAGACAGTGGTGCATCTGTTCATACTACAAACAATCATCAAACTCTTCAACAATGTCAACCTTATCATGGATCCGACATGTCAATGATGGCAATTTCTTACCCTATTATTCATACTGGATTAACAAGGACCACATTCTCATCAGGTAATCTACCACTTATTGATGTTTTGGTTTGTCCATCTATTGCTAAGTCATAGTTATCTGTGTATAACTTTTCTATAGAGTATCGTTGTACATTTGAGTTTCATTATGATGGTGTTCTTATCAATGACAAGGTATCAAAGAGGTTGCTGGTAATGGGAAACATCAATAATGGTTCGTAAAAGTGATAAAAACTTTTGATCATTTAGAATATACAAGAGATAATCTGATATAAAAATCAGATAAAATATGAGGAAGGTTTTCTGTATGTATTGTCGTTGTGGTAATGGTGTCAAATTATTAACCAAATTTTGGTCATATTAGGTTGACGAACACACACAACTATAATTTTTTTTTTTAATAATAGTACACATGTATAAACTCTTCAGTTTTCTAGGTTTTACAATTTCAGTGTGGTACAAGTAAATCGTTCAATTAATGATGAACAAAACTAGCGAAACATCCAATATAATACTCCCTCCATTTTTAAAAGATCTAAGTTCTGGAAAAAACATTCGTTTCAAAAAGATATTTTTTATGTTTTCAATATATTAATTAATGATAAATTGTAAATTTCAAAAAATATAATTGCATTTATAAAAATTCTATTGGTTAAAAATTATGGGGTATAGTTCATTAAGAAAAACAATGCATTGGTAATTACAATTTTATATTTTTCTTAATAAGTGTGAAAAATTTAAAACATGCATTTTTTAGAAACAGAAGCAGTATACAAGTCCGTGCTTTATTCATTAAGTTGGTCGTAACGGAACACAATTACAAAACAACAATAAAGCTAGTGCTTTTACATTTTTTTTGTTGCCGGCATAAACATACCATAACTAAAGCACAAATAACAAGGAGCAAACTTACATGCACGTCCGACTTTTGTGTACTCTTAGCTTACATTTCATTCAAAGGACAGAGCTGATGAAAGGGCCGGTGGTGAAGTTGGCAATGTTGAGAATAGCGGTCTGAACGATATTGACTAGGTTTATGGAAGCGGTGAGGGCACCGTTCGGCGGGAAAACTGAACACGTGGCAACAGGGAGATTAACTCTGACGAAGCACGTGGAAGGATCAAAGAGGAGGGTGTCAAGAATCCTCACCAAGACCACGAAGGCTCCTGCGGGATTGGTCAAAGCTTGGCCAAGATTGGTTTGAGACCCGGCGCACGATAGCTGGACAATGGCACCGGATAACGGAGGACTGTTTCCAACGAGGTTGCCGTCAAGGGAACAGAACAGGACGCCGTTAACTCTGACAGCACCGATGGGGAGACCGTTAAGTATGAGTCCGTGTGTGAGGGAAGAAAATGAAGCTAAGAGAAGGATGGAGATAAGGAAAGCAGTATGGGATGTCTTCATTTTTTTTAATATGATTGGTAGTTATTATGTTTGAAGTGTGTCTATCAGAGGATCAACCTATTGAGAGTTTATATAGAATGTTTTGTAGGGGGGTCTTTCATAATAATTTAATAGATATCAGTCTGTTTTGCAATTAATGATTGATTGTAGGGGTGTAACGTAACGCATAACGTATTATGAAATGGTGAATTGGTGAGTGACTTGAGTGTATTCCCATGACGTCGTAGTTTCGAACAACTTAACATTTGTTATGATACAAGTGAATGCTTTTGTAAAGAAAAAAAACTAAGATACATGACCGTTTTTAGCATGCGCGACTAGAGCAGTCCAGTAAGGTTTAAGTCAATTATAATTTGTTGTAACGAATGGAAGAAGATACAAAACCAGATGAATAAATACAATAAATCAAAACGGTATAACTATTTAATGTGGTTCATCAATTGGTTATGGAGCAATTCTCTTAAATAACTCTTTTTAAGTTTTTGTCACAAAAATAGCCCTCAAAAAATAAAATGACCAAAATAGATTTTTTTTTTTGAAATTTTATTTTTTTTTGATTTATTTTTTTAAAAATTTGAAACCCTACCCCCAAACCCACCCCTTAACTCTAAACCCTAAAGTCCAAATTAGTTAACCCTATGGGTATAAATGCATATAAATGAATTTTTTAGCTTCTAAAAAAAACATTTTGGTCATTTTCTTCTCTTTTTTTTTTTGTAACACCTACTTCATTAGAGCAATAAAAAGAAACATGGCCTCAGGCCCAGGTTTGTAGTCAGCCCACCAACGGGTTGGAAACAAGAGAAACATAAAGAGTAGTCTTTGCGATACAATCAGCTTCCGTATTGGAAGATCGAGAGATGTGCTTGAAGGTTATCTCGACAGGAACAGAGGCGATCTGTTGGATATCGTGAACAATACCGAAGATCTCCTTAAACTGGGTGTCGTTATTGATTGCTCGAATGAGCGTTACGTTGTCAGAGAGCATCCTAAGCTTTGTCGGCTTTAGCTTCACTGCAGAGATGAGTCCGGCTCGGAGAGCTAGTGCTTCCGCAACCAGTGGTGAGACCGTCAGATCAGATACTGAGGAGTCTTGGTGGAGATGCGTTCCTGAAGAGTCCTTGAGAATCCATGCCAATCCTGCCCTTTTTGATGTCGAATCGTAAGCAGCATCCGACATACATGTCATTGTTGATTCATCAACCCATTCAGATAGGGACGTTTCTCTTCTCTGAGGTAATAAATCGCTCTGATTTATCTTTTGCGGTTGAGCTTCAATCCATTCTCTTGCCAATCTAATTGACTTTGTTGCTATTTCTGTAGGTGTAAGGAAGCGCTTCTCAAAGATCAGAGTGTTCCTTGCTGTCCAGAGTGCCCAACAGACCCAAGAGAGGATGTTTGAAGATAAGCCTGATGGAGGTAGGCACGTGGTTTTCCTGAAAGCCACCATGGCCTTCTTGAAGTCGCAATTCGTCATTCTAGGGATCTCTTGTGTCAGTGGGATCTTTCTCCAGACTTCTTGCGCGAAAGGACAGAAGAAGAAGATATGCATTGCGGTCATTTTCTTCTCTAAAAACTATTTTTGTGACAAACAAATTAAAAGAGGCTATCTAAGGGAATTACTCATTGGTTATGTCTATGGATAAAAAAAGTTTAATTAATTGAAATCTAAAGTATTTCGACTACATTTGAACTACAAGTATACAATATATATATGTGTGAATATTCAACATCATATATAATATCAAGGAATTTTCGGGTTTAGACACTGAACTAAAAACTATGGCAATGTAAGGATGATTCTATACTCTTTGGCTAACTAATGACATCAAGTCAGACAATATTCAAAACATATCAGCAAAGTTTTTTAAAAAATTAAAAAAATTGGCTATCTAAAAATTAGGACTTATTTTCTAAAAGAAAAATATCATGTATATTATATTACATTTCCACTTCTGTAAAATTGTTAAAAGGGCCTATCAAAAGTTTGAGACATAAATATTTATCATCGAAACGATGGGTTATTTAAAATTTATTCTAGAACCTAATATTTTGTTGTTGTTAATCAGTAATTAAATTCTTATCATGTTTGACTATTAACCCATCACTATTTTCCACAACAGTTTTTTTAATAGATAAGTACTCCCTCCGTTTCATATTACTTGTCGTTCTAGGTTTATTCACACATATAAAGAGAACATATGATTTTGTATATTTCCAAAATAAAAACACAATTACCTGTACACCTAACCATATTTCAACCAATAGAAAAATAAAAACACAATTACCTATGAATCTTATTAATGAATTTTGCATTAAAACTCTAAAACGACATTTATTTTGAAACGAAAATTTTTCCCTACAACGACAAGTAATATGAAACGGAGGGAGTATTTCTTAGGTAGTTCTTAATGACTCTTTTCAAAAAAGTCAATTACCAATTAACCAAAAAACCACTCGCTAAATCCTTAGTTATGCATCATTAATAAGAAGAAAGATGCGATTCCATATTTTCAAGATTCAGTGATTTTAACGAATTTACAAACTTCCAAGATTTTCAGAATTTCAAGATTTTGATGAATAACTTATCGAGAAACATAAACCAATACTCCCTCCCTCTTCAGTTTACTTGTCTTTGTATAATAATTTTTTGATTTCAAAATAATTATTGTTTTGCATTTCAATCCAGAATTTATTAACAATATTCTCCGATTTATTCTTCTATTGGCTGAAATATAATTAGGTGTATAGATAATGTTGTTTTTATTTTAGAAATATATAAAACTAAATATTTTATTAATATATGTACATAAACTTAAAACGACAACTAAAATAAAACAGATGAAGTATAATCTTAGTGAAAAAAGGAAACCTAAATAAATACTCCTTCCATATTAAAAATGTTTTTTTTTTGTATTTGAATTTTGAAGGATAGATGTTTTAGACTTTAAACTAATGCATTGTGATTTACAGCTACAATTTAAATTAAAATCTAAAAATATTAGTTCTATAACTTAAATGGGAATCAAATAAAACTTAAAACAAAACTAAAAGTTAGCAATAGATAAAATATGTATTTGATTTTTATTAATATATGTACAAATCTTAAAACATCAATGAAGGACTATAATCTTTTCATATTTTCAAGGTTTGTTCCATAGTATCCTCATATTAATTTAATAATGAAAGGTTGATGCAATGTGTGACTCTCTTCGGATATAAACAGCCGTTTCAATTAAAAGAGAATAGAGAAACATGTTCTTGCTCACCTTGAAATTTGAAACAAGCAAAATAATGTGTGAAGCAAATAGAAAAGAAATACGAATATAACCTTGTTACGTAAGAAAGTAGCTAAAGCGAGATATGTTTTATGTTATGATTAATGATCTCCGGTTTATCTGGCAAACAGCCAAAGTAATAGTAAGGTGGCGTAGCAAGAATTTGAGGCATGTCGACGTCGTAAAGTCTTATTTTCTCCTAGCATTAATCCCATTTTTTAATGTGTGAAAAGTTTACTAAATACACAAATTGCAAGCAACAACTATGTCAACTGTAGGATTTAAGATGTCATCTAGATTGTTCAAGACAGAGAAATTTTTCATGATTAATCTGAACTAAATAGATGAGTTTAATAACCAGAGTGTAAACAAGCAAATTGAACTCGATTCCTATCAATAACTAAGCAAAGAGAATGAATTAATTAAAGTTTGAAAATAGACTCATGTCATGTAGTAATTGATTAAATGATCTAATGATTATTTAGAAGGTTAATCAAACATTCAAATGCTAATCTTTAAATATAGAACACATAATTAGATTAACCCACTATCATGATCTTAGTCCATATATTAATCATGCAATTAATGTCATTTTTACTGGCTAATTACATTAAGTATGCATCAATCACAAGTTCATACAATCACAAATCACATTAAGCATCAATTCACATTGGCCTAACATTATAAGTACTTAAATTGATTCATTCAAGCATTTCATAAAATATTTTCTGGACATGAAAGTCTTAGATTTAGATTCATGATTTTCCAACCTTAATCTAGCATAAAATGCATCAATCAAGCAAAGATTATATAGATTAAGAACTAATCATCCTAAAACATAACTAAAAAAAAAAATCTACCTAACCCATGAATCTAACAAATCACTACTCACTAGGAACTATGGAACCCACTAAACACATTGAAAGTTTAGAGATAAATAAGATAGATAGTAATTTAATCACAATAAACACAAAATAAGATGATTTTTTTTTTTTTTTTAAAGATCAAAAAATCCAAATTTTATAAGTTTGTTTGGTTGTTTTGAGTGAAAAGGTTAAATCTAAAATATGTATAAATAGGCTAAGGAAATTGACCAGCAGTCAGACTTGGCCGCTGGTCCAGGACGCTGAAAGGTGGAAGCTTTCTGAAGAATGTTGGGCACATCTGGCAGTCGGAATGGGACATTAGGACTCGTCCACTGGAGATCTAATGGTGGGGCTGATGGTTGAGTGAACGGACAGCAGTTGAGTGCGGGCACTGGATCTTACAGCTGGTGATCCAATGGATGAAGGAGATTGAAGTGGTTGACCAACGGTCGGTCTAAGCGATCGGGCCTTGTTGGTGGATTCTTGCATAACTGATATTTTTCCAGTAAATCAGTTATAACTCTTAGAATGTAGCTTTGATCGACCTGAGACTACTTGCATTGGAAAACTAACTCAATATCCTATGTCGTGGCAAAAGATGAAGTACATATTTCAACCATGTGTGGTTTAATCCGCTTCAATTGCTCCAAAATATGAAATTAACCGCTCCAATACATGCAAATAAAATATACACGTCTAAATGTAATTCTACATGGTCTAAAGTAAGCTTAAGGGGCTAAAAACTATTAAAAACACAAAACATCAACTCTCCTAAATTTATCATTTACATGCCCACAAGTAAACAACCAAAAAAAGCGGTTCACAATAGCCAAAAGAAACACACACAGTTGAACCTAACAAACATTCCAAATCAATCTCCCTTTTACTATTTTGTACCTCACCATACTCATAGCAAGTCGAATGTTTTGCTATCTAGCTCATTCCTTGACTTTCCTATGAAATCATATCCTCTAGCCATTTAACATTAATTAAGATATCTTAAGTTGCATTCTCACAAATGAATAAAAAATCATAAACTATTTGGCAAGGAGGAAAAAAGCTTGAATATTGGTGTTTCAAAGAGGTTTATGAAATTTATATTGGTTTTCTATTAAATGCATGATGAAATGCAAGACATATTTTAAAATTAAGGGAGAAAGAGACAATTGATGCATACAAAGAATTGTTTCCTGTAGTTCTACCCATTCCTTAATCACTCCTTAAATCTATTCATGTTCAAGCTAAGAGACCCAAAACCACTATTCTACCATTTTCCATGATCTCAAACTTACTTTCATAACTTTACACTATATACTATATGAATTCTTTTTACTCTGTATTTTGTAGTTCTAGACTCATTTTTTCTTTATCCACTTATTGACTCTTTTGATTCAATTTTTTTTTTTCATTTTACTTGTGTGGATTTTATTTCTAGAGCTTAGACCTTTTTATTTTATTTTTATTTTCTTGAATCTCTAAAATGCTTTTCCTTGATAACAAAATCTTTTCTTTCTTTCTTTCAATCATCATAAACTTCTAACATAAGTTTTCTCAACTCAAAACCAATAAAAGTTAAAGCTCAAACCCACCTAAATGAGGCTTAATGTAAAGAAAGTTCCTTTTGTTATTCCAATACTCACACGTCTTTAAATACTTATGCACAAAAGAGAAGCTTCACTCAACAAACAATAATGAAGGGTTAGAATGAACGGGTTATGTTCAAGGAAAGAATAATACTTAGACTTAACAAGAGAGTAAAATGAAGAATAGGATAATCAAAACATTATGACCTATAGTTCATGCATTGCAAGCCCATAAGTGAAAATTTTAAATGTTCAATTAAGTCCAAATACACATGGCTACCATCAAATCAAACAACTTCCATCAAGACATAAACAAGTAACCGAGAGATGGTTTTTCCATTTTTTGATTTGTTAAAGTCTAAGATCTACTCATTAGATGACTAAGCATGATTATTTACAAGACAAACACAATCATTTTTCTTTATGCAAGAGAAAATACAACCTATATGATCTAAGATTTAATCCTAAATGCAAATGAAGCATGCAAAACTATATGATTCTTTTTGTATTTTTTTGAAATTTTCACAATTTTGGACTTTCTATGAAAATTCACAATGCAATGCCATAAGGCTCATGATAAAAGACTCTCTCCCAAACTTACTTCATACAGTCCCATGTTTGAGAATAAACTTGAAAGAGAAATCCAAAGAGATAGTAAAATGTAGTGATGACTAAGTATGTACAAAGTTAGAGTGGTACTTACTTGGAGGTGGTATGAATCAGGTGGTAGAGGACCCTTGGTCTTGGATTTGTTACACTGGCATTTCGACATGATCTTTTTGCAATATGGAGATTTCCCAGAAACTTTTTGGTTGCCCTCTTGCATTAAAAAAATCCCCTAAGCTTATTCAACCATACCTAAATAAGATAAAAGATAAAAAAAAATTGTATTTACAAAGAATACCATGAGATTTCCTCCCAAGTGAGCATGTTCAAAGTCTCTAACTTAAATTTCCTTTTGACTTAGCTAATGAGGAGGATGATCTTTTCCACATTCAAGAGTGATGGTAAGAACATGAGAGAGAAGCTCTTGAAGTTTGATTAGATCACCTTGAAGCTGAGGAGTTAGGATGACCCATGCATTTGAGAATGGTTTAGACTTTTCCTTACATTTTACCTTGTACTCTATTACTCCTTCCTTGAGCTTCAAAGGGCGTAGGGTGAGAATATGAGAGGATTGCATAAGAGGAGGATGTTGAGGTTCCTTCATTTTCTTCTTTCTTCCATGAGTAGTCTCTACTCACTTCCTATTTTTCCAGTTTCCATAATCTCTTCAAACATCTCTTTAATACCCTCTCCTTTAAAGCTTTATTTATCTACTTTTTATTTCGATTAGACTTTTCTTGTCCACTCTTAATAACTTCAATCATTTATCATCAGTAGAAATCTCTCCAATTGTGATTGTTCTGTAGTACTCGATTTGAATGAAGGGAGAGTGGTAAGGATTTTACTTCAGTTCTATAGTCAAAATAGTATAAAAGATGTCAATCCAATCATAAGTTCTTTTAAGCAGTGAGAATGCAAATCATTATGCTTAATCTAAGTATTCAAAGAGTAGTCAAACAGAAGCAAGTAACAAGATACAAATTAAAGTGGCAAGTAACTAACACAATCAATCAAGATTTCTATCAATAAGAATAAGAGAACCCATGGGCATAGGCATTTGATATAAGGTGACTAAAATCCAATATAAAATGACCAAACAACAATCAGACAAGTCCTATAAGTCTAAACACAAGCAATATACTAATTATATTCCCAGAAAATAGCCTTTTTGCAATAAATCACTAAATATCAAATCATTTTGGTCTAATTCAATCCAACAAGCATTAGGCACAAGTTTAGTAGCTTTCTAAGCATTCCTAGAATCAATTCCCATTGGCTATGCAAACAAAGAGCAATATCAATTCGGTTCAAACATTTCATCAAACACTTTCAATGAATGATTGTCTAGTCTAGATTTAGGGAGATCAATCCTAAACTAGCATTAAGATCAAGAGATAAGCATAGAACATGAAGGATTAACACTAAACATCCTAGATCATCACTCAATCACCCTAATTACACTAGCCCAAAGATTCAAAAGGAGTTTACTTACTAATTCACATGATAAACAATAAATCCATGTATGATTCAAAATTAACCATGTTTAGATAGTAATATAAACTCAATAAAAAGATGAAATATATTAAAGATATAATGTTTCACCAAAAGATGATTGTACCAGAGAGGAAACAAAATATATCTAAAAATAGGTCTAAATAGTATTTATAGGCTAGAGAAATCGGATCGGGATAGCCCGACTATCCCGAGTTGACCAAAAATGTTTGAGTCGGATAGGCCGACCAGCGGTTGGAAGCAGATGCTGGACTTGGCCACTGATGGTCATTGTTTAGAAGAGAAGTCGTTTGATTGATGGGCGGGCAAATCCAGACTTTTACTTAGGATGCTTGGTTAAGTGAAGACTGAAGTTGGTCGTCCAATGATTGGATTGAGACGCTGAAGATGCTAGCAGGCAAATCTGGACGTTGGACCTGGACGCTTTCTGGCCGATGTACGAGAGCACTTGAAGGATGGCTGCTAGCGTGATATCTTGTGCATTTACATGATTATAAGTTGCTTTTTAGTCATTTTATCTAGCATTTAGATGTATTTAGAGTTTATTTAGGTTGCATAGCATTGCATATGTCTATTTCAGGTATTAGAGATTCTCTATGATGATTTTGGAGGCATTTGGGATGTTTTGGAACCAAAGAAGAGATGTTTTGAGCATAAGTCGTCACCATGCCTCACCACCGTAGCAACATAGACGTAGCGACATAAACAAGTCGCTAAGCAACCACCCGAGCTTCCTAGCGACAAAGCCTAGCGACCTCCTCTAGCCGCTACAAGACATCGACTCAAAGGCGAAGCCGTAGCGACACCATCGTAGCGACATGACATAGTCGCTATGAACATTTGCGAGACTCCAAGAGACATGGCGTAGCGACAAGTCCAGGTCGCTACAAGAACCTGAAGACCAGTCGAAATTTACTAAGTGCTGTGGCGACGTGAGTGTAGCGACTTGAGTAAGTCGCTAGAGACTTCTCCGGACATCCTAGCGACATGGTGTAGCGACGACTGCAAGTCGCTACACGCCCTGAAGAACACAAGAGCCAGCTAGCAACCATGACGTAGCGGGGAGACAAAGTCGCTACAGGCGAAAAAGACTACTTTGTCGGGTCGACCCAGGTTTGTTGGGTTGACCCGGTTCGTTTTTAGTATTACTATAAATACACTTTAGACCAAAATTGTGATCTTATCTTGTTTTCTCTCTAAAAACACATTTTGAAATTTGGTGAAAGATTCATCATTTATCATCTTTTCACCTTGTTATCTTGTGTTTGTTGTTTTATCTTGATCACTAACCGTGTTTAACCTTGAATCATCCATGGTTTTTGGGTTTAACATGTTTATTAGTGAGTAGTTACCTTTTGGATTCATGGGTTAGGGTGATTAGAGTGATTGAGTGAAGATCTAGGGTGTTTAGTGTTAGATCATTTTGTTTCCTTGCTTATCTACTATACTTATTGCTAGATTAGTGTTGGCCTCTCTAATCTAGATCATTAGGCATCTCTCACCCGGAAGGTGTTCGATGAAATGCCTGAACCAAGTTGATCTTGCTCTTTGCATTCTTGACCAAAGACATTTGATGTTAGGATTGTTTAGATAGTTAATAGACTAGTTCTTAATGATTGCTTTAGCTATTTCAACCAAAGACATTTGATGTTTGATTAGTTAAGGTAAATGAACATTCATCTTGACAAAGAGCTTGTTTAGGATTGTGTCTAGACTTAAGGATACCATTGATTGATAGCTTGCCATCCTAGGTTGAATCTTAGTCACTTGAAATCAAGTCCCTACACCCATGAATCCCTTTATTTCCTATTGAACCAAAGTTTGAGTTAAGATTAGTTTTGCTAGTTTGTTACTTGATAATATCATTCACTTGTTGCACTTAGATTAAGCATGAACTTGTATTCCTGTTGCATTGAGATCACTTAGAATCAGATTGACATCTTTCTATATTACTTTGATATTAGGATCCTTGAAAAGTCCTTATCAAATTTGGCGTTGTTGCCAGTTCTAAGTAGATTTTGACAGTGGGATTTGGTTGTTTGCTTGAGACTAAGTTTTCATTTTTGTTACTTGATTACTTACACACTTTCTTCATCTCTTTTGTGTCTCAGGTATATGAACTTGAGGAGCAGAGGACCTACTGATCTTGTTCCCCGAGCTGACGATATCAGAGCATTTGAAAGAGAAATCGCAAGAAAGAGACGAGAAGACGAGAACCGTGCTCACATACTAAGGTTGGGATTGGACATGGATCAACAACCTCACGTTGACAATGATGCTCAAGCGGGCAATTGTAAGGGAGCTGATAACCCTAGACCTAACCATCCACAGCGCCAAGCTCGCCCTATTGGCACCTATGATCAACCTCATATTCATGGAAATAGGTTGGGACTTCGAGCTCCAGCTGTGGAAAACAACAACTTTGAGATCAAGTCCAGCTTGATCAACATGATAGAGAACCACAAGTACCATGGCCTTGCTGTAGAAGATCCACTTGATCACTTGTATCAATTTGACAGATATTGTGGATTATCAAATACCAATGGAGTCTCTGAAGATGCTCTGAAGCTAAGGTTGTTCCCATTCTCTTTGGGAGACAAGGCTCACATATAGGAGAAGAACATTCCAAGTGACTCTATCACCACTTGGGTTGACTGCAAGAAGGCATTCCTCAACAAGTTCTTCTCCTCTTCAAGAGCTGCCAAGCTGAGAAATGATATCTCTGGATTTCAACAACATAATCTTGAAAGCTTTGGGGAAGCTTATGAGCGGTTCAGAAGCTACATCTCTCAATGTCCATATCATGGTTTCAGCCTGGAGAGTCAACTTAGTATCATCTACAGAGGTGCTTTACCCAAGTATAGAAGTCGACTTGATACTGCTAGCAATGGTTTCTTTTTGGGGAGAATTGAAAGAGATGCTTTAGAGCTGGTAGAGAACATGGCTCAGAGTGATACGGTTTCCAGAAAAGAGTATGATAGAAGCAATAGAGGCAGTGGAGGTGAAGATCAAAGCACAAAGAGGGAGTTGAAAGCTCTACAAGACAAGATTGACATGCTTCTTTTGGACAGACCCAAACAAGAGAAAGTGAACTTTGTTGGTGAAAAGAGCAAAGAGGTCACAGCTGTGGTAAATGAAGTTGAGGGTCTTGAGGGTCAAGAAGAGCTTTGCTTTGTGAATGCCAATGGCACATGGTACAAGAAGGAACCAAACTTTCAGCACAACAATTATCAACAAAAGCCCTTCTACAACAACCAACAAGGTGGTTACCAAGCTAAGCAAAACTATCCTCCCGGTTTCTCCACCAAAGGGAACCAATCTACTCAAGCTCAAGGAAGTTCTTCTAACTCTCAATCCACAGGCTCCAATGTGGAAGCAATGTTCAAACAACTGTTGGATGCTCAAGCAAGGAGTGAGAAGAACATTGGATATGAGTTGAAGAACATTCACACCAAGATTGATGGGAGCTACAATGAGCTCAACAACAAGTTCAAAGCTCTAGAAAATCAGTTTGCTTCCTTTAGCTCCTCCTCCAATCGCCAAATGGGATCTCTTCCCAGAAAATCAGAGCAAACCCCCAAGGAGACAATGAAAGCAATCACACTAAGAAGTGGTAGAGAGTTGCCTTCTAGAGTTCTCATTAAGGATAATGAGAAGCAAGGCGGGGAGGTAGTCATCAATGTAGATGATGATGTGGTGATTGTTGATGAAAAGACTAATGAAGAAATCTTGGAGAAGATAGTTGAAGCCAAAGGAAAAAGAAAAGTTGGGGAAGAGAAGAAAGTTGTGAACAAGGATGAAGCTGCTACTTCATCAAAAGGAGCTCCATTCAATCCTCCTCCCTATGAACCAAAGCTTCCCTTTCCCGGTAGTTTCAAGAGACAGCTTTTGGAGCAATACAAGGCATCATTTGAGAAGCAAATGAGTGAATTTCAGATCACAATGCCTATTATTGATGCCTTCATGTTGGTACCTCAATATAGTAAGTTCTTGAAGGATGTTGTGGCATAAAAGAAGAAAGGAATGGAAGGGATGGTGATTCTTACTCATGAGTGCAGTGCCATCATCCAGAGGTTGACTGTCCCTAGAAAGCTTGAGGATCCAGGAAGTTTCACTTTACCTTGTGCCATTGGACCTTTGACCTTTGAGAGGTGTCTTTGGGACTTGGGAGCAAGTGTCAGCCTCATGCCCTTGTCTATTGCCAAGAAGCTTGGGTTTACCCAGTACAATAAGTGTAGGATCTCTTTGGTGTTGGCTGATCGCTCTGTGAAACTCCCTATAGGTATCTTGGAAGACCTTCCCGTCATGATTGGTAACTGTGAAGTGCCCACTGATTTTGTAGTACTTGAGATGGATGAAGAGCCTAAGGATCCTTTGATTCTTGGGAGGCATTTCCTTGCAACTGCTGGAGCTATGGTGAATGTAAGAGATGGTAAGATTGATCTACATCTTGGGAAAGGAAACACTCTTCACTTTGATGTCAAAGAGGTGATGAAGAAACTCACCATTCAAGATCAAGTGTTCTACATTGATGAGATGGAAGTTCTAGCTGATGAGTTTCTTGAGGAGTTAGCACTTGAGGACTCTCTACAACATGCTCTAACAGTTGATAGAGAGATCCAAATGGTTGAGAACAAAGATAGCGCTAAGTATGCAAGGTTGTTGGATTCTCACAAGGAGAAAGTGGGAGAAGACCAGTTCATAGAGCTCTCACAAGTGGTCCATCATGTTGCCTCAGTGAATCCACATGAGAACCTCCAACAAAAGGATTGGAGTGAGCTCAAGGCACCAAAAGTAGAGCTTAAACCTCTTCCCCTTGGTGTAAGGTATGCATTTCTTGGCCCCAATGATACATATCCTGTCATTGTGAGTAATGAACTTGATGCAACTGAATTGTCTATACTTTTGAATGAACTTAAAAGGTTTAGAAAGACAATAGGTTACTCACTAGATGATATCAAAGGGATATCACCTTCTCTATGCATGCATAGGATACATCTTGAGGATGAATCAATGACTTCTATAGAACATCAAAGGAGGTTGAATCCCAATTTGAAGGATGTTTTTAAGAAAGAGATTCTTAAACTCTTGGATGCCGGTGTGATTTACCCTATCTCGGATAGTAAATGGGTATCTCCTTTGCATGTAGTTCCAAAGAAAGGTGGTATCACTGTAGTTAGGAATGATAAGGATGAACTGATACCAACAAGAACTATAACATGACATAGGATGTGCATTGATTATCGAAAACTTAACTCAGCCTCTAGGAAAGATCATTTTCCATTACCATTCATTGATCAAATGCTAGAGAGGCTTGCAAACCATCCTTATTACTGTTTTCTTGATGGGTATTCGGGATTCTTCCAAATCCCCATACATCCCAATGATCAAGAGAAGACAACTTTCACATGCCCCTATGGTNATGCTAGAGAGGCTTGCAAACCATCCTTATTACTGTTTTCTTGATGGGTATTCGGGATTCTTCCAAATCCCCATACATCCCAATGATCAAGAGAAGACAACTTTCACATGCCCCTATGGTACCTTTGCCTATCGAAGGATGCCATTTGGGTTATGTAATGCTCCAGCTACCTTTCAAAGGTGCATGATGTCAATCTTTTAGGATCTCATAGAGGATGTTGTGGAGGTATTCCTTGATGATTTCTCTGTCTACGGATCTTCGTTTTCTGCTTGTTTGTCAAATCTTTGCAGGGTCCTACAGAGATGTGAAGACACCAACCTGGTGCTGAATTGGGAGAAGTGTCACTTCATGGTTAAAGAAGGGATTGTACTCGGGCACAAGATTTCTGAGAAGGGTATTAAGGTGGACAAGGCTAAGATTGATGTGATGATTGGATTAGCTCCACCAAAATCAGTGAAGGACATTAGAAGCTTTCTTGGTCATGCCGGATTCTATAGAAGATTCATCAAGGACTTCTCGAAGATAGCTAGACCATTAACCAAGTTTCTGTGCAAGGAAGCTACCTTCAACTTTGATGAAGAGTGTCTTGTAGCTTTCAAGAAGCTGAAAAGTGAGCTCATTAGCGCCCCCATTGTTCAACCACCAGACTGGGATCTTCCTTTTGAGATCATGTGTGATGCTAGTGACTATGCTGTGGGAGCAGTTTTGGGACAGAAGAAAGACAAGAAGACTCATGTGATCTATTATGCAAGTAGAACTCTTGATGATGCTCAAATGAAGTATGCAACAACTGAGAAGGAGCTTTTAGCTATAGTGTTTGCATTTGAAAAGTTCAGGAGCTACTTAGTTGGGTCTAAGGTGATTGTCTAAACTGGCCATGCGGCATTGAGACACCTCTTGGCCAAGAAGGATGCTAAACCAAGATTGTTGAGGTGGATTTTCCTACTACAAGAGTTTGATCTTGAGATCAAAGACAAGCCTGGAGTTGAGAATGGTGTGGCTGATCATTTGTCAAGAATGAGAGTTGAGTGTGGGATTCCTATTGATGAAGGACTTCCGGAAGAGCAAGATCAACTTGGTTCAGGCATTTCATCGAACACCTTCCGGGTGGGAGATGCCTAATGATCTAGATTAGAGAGGTCAACACTAATCTAGCAATAAGTATAGTAGATAAGCAAGGAAACAAAATGATCTAACACTAAACATCCTAGATCTTCACTCAATCACTCTAATCACCCTAACCCATGAATCCAAAAGGTAACTACTCACTAATAGACATGTTAAACCCAAAAACCATGGATGATTCAAGGTTAAACATGGTTAGTGATCAAGATAAAACAACAAACACAAGATAACAAGGTGAAAAGATGATAAAGGATGAATCTTTCACCAAATTGCAAAATGTGTTTTTAGAGAGAAAAAAAGATAAGATTACAATTTTGGTCTAAAGTGTATTTATAGTAATCCTAAAAACGAACCGGGTCAACTCAACAAACCTGGGTCGACCCGACAAAAGTAGTCTTTTCGCCTGTAGCGACTTTGTCTCCCTGCTACGTCATGGTCGCTAGCTGGCTCTTGTGTTCTTCAGGGCGTGTAGCGACTTGCAGTCATCACTACACCATGTCGCTAGGATGTTCGGAGAAGTCTCTAGCGACTTACTCAAGTCGCTACACTCACGTCGCCACAGCACTTAGTAAATTTCGACTGGTCTTCAGGTTCTTGTAGCGACCTGGACTTGTCGCTACGCCATGTCGCTTAGAGTCTCGCAAATGTTCATAGCGACTACGTCATGTCGCTACGATGGTGTCGCTACGATGGTGTCGCTACGGCTTGCCTTTGAGTTGATGTCTTGTAGCGGTTAGAGGAGGTCGCTAGGCTTTGTCGCTAGGAAGCTCGGGTGGTTGCTTAGCGACTTGTTTATGTCGCTACGTCTATGTCGCTACGGTGGTGAGGCATGGTGACGACTTATGCTCAAAACATCTCTTCTTTGGTTCCAAAACATCCCAAATGCCTCCAAAATCATCATAGAGAATCTCCAATACCTGAAATAGACATATGCAATGCTATGCAACCTAAATAAACTCTAAGAGCATCTCCAGTCCCACTCTATTTTTCACTCTAAAATAGAGTTTAGAGTAAAAAATGCTCCAATGGTACTTTATTTTTCACTCTATAATAGAGTGAAAAATAGGTTTACTCCAAATATAGAGTAAGTTTTTTTTTTTTGTTCATCACTCTATTTTTCACTCTAAAATAGAGTAACATTAGAGTAAACTCCAACTCTATTATAGAGTCACTCTATTTTAGTGTAAAAATAGAGTAAACCATTGGAGATGGTCTAAATACATCTAAATGCTAGATAAAATGACTAAAAAGCAACCTAAAATCATGTTAATGCACAAGATATCAACTCCCCCATACTAGTCCTTTACTTGTCCACAAGTAAACTTTCAAGAACTCATGAGAGGAATAGATAATGAGTTGGGAGCTCATAGCCAATGAAACACTTTCTAACCTCAAGTTGACACCCTTGTCAAATATATCAAGTAGCCTAAGCAATTCTTGAAAAATTTGTATGTTTCGAGCCTTGAAAACTCTTCTTGAAACTTGTTGCTTGCTTGATATTGACATTGTTCTTGAAGGTCAACTCCAATCTGAACTTGAATTTAATGAACTTAAACTCTCTTGCTTATGGGCATTTGCATACTTTATCATGGATATTATACACATTTGGGTTATCTTATCCATTTCACCACCCTCTTGTTAACCCAAATGGCACCCCCTACCCAATATCCCTTACCATTCCTTGAAACCACCATTGATTTGTTTGAGTGAGGTCTCTTATTGATAGCTTGTCATGTGCAAAATCTTGAGAGTATTGGGAGCGACATAGGTTTGTTCTCATTTTTGGCTAGCATTGGGATCTCTTTGGAGCTAGCACTTAGGAGCATGGTTGGGTTTGTGTACTTTGATTCAGTTGATCATGGGAATTGGAGATAATTGGTGAGGGGAGATCAATCCAAAAAGAGTGTTAAGGAAAAGAAAAAAATGAGAAATAAAGCTTCTAGGGACTAAGAAAAAGAAAAAGAAAGCTCTAGTGTATAAATCAAACTCCTCCTCTAAAAAAAAAAAAGGAAAAAAGAAAACCAAAAAGGGGAAACAATAAGTAGTGGGGAATGAAGAAAAGAGTGTTGAGCTAAGAATAAGGAAGAAAAGTCCCTAGTTAGTTAAGAAGAGAAAAAGAATGAAAAATCTCATTAAGTGAGTGATGAAAGTGGGTTTAGTTTTTGGGTTTTGAAGTGGTGAAAGGAAAAGGGTAGAGCTTGGCATCAATTAGGGAAGGGTAGAGTGATGAGAACAGATTTATGTATGCATGAGTTGCTTCCTTTCTTAGATAAATTTTGCACAATGATCATGCTCCTTTTCTTGAGTGTTGTCACATTGAAATGATACATTAAAACCCTCTCTTCTTTCACATTATACCCTCTTCACACACCAAGCCAAATGATAGAGATCAAGTCCCCATTTGCAAGAATCCACCCTTTGTATTGTTTAACTGAATGTGAGAGTTGGTCTAGGGAGCATGTCAGTGGATTAGCATTACAGCTTGTGTAGAGATATAAGAGTTTTGATAGGCCTTGAGAAGCTAGAGTATAATTAAAGTGTTTGCTCATGCTACTTGCTATGTTTTTCTAAGGATGTCACCTTGAGGTTAGAAAGTGTTTCATTGGCTATGAGCTCCCAACTCATTATCTATTCCTCTCATGAGTTCTTGAAAGTTTACTTGTGGACAAGTAAAGGACTAGTGTGGGGGAGTTGATATCTTGTGCATTTACATGATTTTAAGTTGTTTTCTAGTCATTTTATCTAGCATTTAGATGTATTTAGAGTTTATTTAGGTTGCATAGCATTGCATATGTCTATTTCAGGTATTGGAGATTCTCTATGATGATTTTGGAGGCATTTGGGATGTTTTGGAACCAAAGAAGAGATGTTTTGAGCATAAGTCGTCACCATGCCTCACCACCGTAGCGACATAGACATAGCGACATAAACAAGTCGCTAAGCAACCACCCAGCTTCCTAGCGACAAAGCCTAGCGACCTCCTCTAACCGCTACAAGACATCAACTCAAAGGCGAAGCCGTAGCGACACCATCGTAGCGACATGACGTAGTCACTATGAACATTTGCGAGACTCCAAGCGACATGGCGTAGCGACAAGTCCACGTCGCTAAAGAACCTGAAGACCAGTCGAAATTTACTAAGTGCTGTGGCGACGTGAGTGTAGCGACTTGAGTAAGTCGCTAGAGACTTCTCCGGACATCCTAGCGACATGGTGTAGCGACGACTGCAAGTCGCTAGACGCCCTGAAGAACACAAGAGCCAGCTAGCGACCATGACGTAGCGGGGAGACAAAGTCGCTACAGGCAAAAAAGACTACTTTTGTCGGGTCGACCCAGGTTTGTTGGGTTGACCCGGTTCGTTTTTAGGATTACTATAAATACACTTTAGACCAAAATTGTGATCTTATCTTGTTTTCTCTCTAAAAATACATTTTGCAATTTGGTGAAAGATTCATCATTTATCATCTTATCACCTTGTTATCTTGTGTTTGTTGTTTTATCTTGATCACTAACCATGTTTAACCTTGAATCATCCATGGTTTTTGGGTTTAACATGTCTATTAGTGAGTAGTTACCTTTTGGATTCATGGGTTTGGGTGATTAGAGTGATTGAGTGAAGATCTAGGGTGTTTAGTGTTAGATTATTTTGTTTCCTTGCTTATCTACTATACTTATTGCTAGATTAGTGTTGGCCTCTCTAATCTAGATCATTAGGCATCTCTCACCCGGAAGGTGTTCGATGAAATGCCTGAACCAAGTTGATCTTGCTCTTTGCATTCTTGACCAACGACATTTGATGTTAGGATTGTTTATATAGTTAATAGACTAGTTCTTAATGATTGCTTTAACTATTTCAACCAAAGACATTTGATGTTTGATTAGTTAAGGTAAAAGAACATTCATCTTGACAAAGAGCTTGTTTAGGATTGTGTCTAGACTTAAGGATACCATTGATTGATAGCTTGCCATCCTAGGTTGAATCTTAGTCACTTGAAATCAAGTCCCTACACCCATGAATCCCTTTATTTCCTATTGAACCAAAGTTTGAGTTAAGATTAGTCTTGCTAGTTTGTTACTTGATAATATCATTCACTTGTTGCACTTAGATTAAGCATGAACTTGTATTCTCGTTGCATTGAGATCACTTAGAATCGGATTGACATCTTTCTATATTACTTTGATATTAGGATCCTTGAAAAGTCCTTATCATAGCGGGCAAAAACCAGACACTGATCTTGGACGCTGGTCAACCAGCGGACAGATTTGATCGCATGATTTGGGTATTCTCTACAAGCTTGAGAAGAGAATGGTTGGCAAGTGGTCAGATTGAACGGTCGGGCTTGGACGCTAGGTTCATCCAAGACTCGTCAAGTGTATCATTTTTGCTCTGAAACCGC
Organism: Sinapis alba; assembly: GCA_012274485.2. Classification (NCBI taxonomy): domain Eukaryota; kingdom Viridiplantae; phylum Streptophyta; class Magnoliopsida; order Brassicales; family Brassicaceae; genus Sinapis; species Sinapis alba. The sequence continues at coordinate 24,552 of MU108231.1, forward strand.
TCCACCTGCTCCAATACGTTGTTGTAACCACTCCAAGTCCTATATCACACAAATGCACAAGCAAATGTACTATATACATCTAAATGCAACCTAAGTAGGCTCAAAATGAATGAAAACAATGGTTAGAAACTGTAAAAATGCAATAAATCAGAACGGTGATTGGGTAGGAGACAATTTTTTGATGTTGTGAAGAGTCACCTTCTTGTTAAGAAAGTCTATGCAAGCTACAACTGTGATGAAGAATGGCCTTCTAAGAATCAATGAAACTTATCTATTCTCTACCATTTCCAAAACCATTAAGTCTATAAAGATTTTGCAATCTCCAACCTTCATAGGATAATTGGTTATAAATTGAAAAAGAAACTTTGAAAAAGCATCTCCAAACATTATAGGTGAAGTGTGAAACTTCATATCCTTGATCCCTATATATTTTACCATCTCAAGATAATCACATTTATTGTTGCACAAGAATCCACAAGAGCATCATCCAACTCCAAATCTCCAAGAGAGAAATGAATAGTGAACATACCGACATCCTCAAGCTTTCTAATATATTTTGGTACAGCTTTAGCTTCTTTTTGTGATGTATAAAGGTTTATTATCTCCTCCACTTTCTCCATGTTTGCAGAGTTTTTCTGTGATTCTCATTTATGGAGGATCATGATACAAGTTCTCTATATTTAGTAATTTTATACTAATATCTTTTTTATTCTTCTTGAAGTTGGAAAGTTTATTCTTTTGAGTTTTAGTGTAGACTCTTCCTAGATATGGAATCTTTTGTTTATATGGTGAAAGTTTGTCTTCAAGTGTTTCTTCTTTATTACTCTATTTTGAAGCTTGTGATTATTAATAGTACTTTTTCTTCACCTCTACAATTTTCTCCACATTTCTCTTCACAACTTTTACACCAATCTCATTTTCAACATTTGAGAAAATGGCATTACAAGTCACTTATCACTTAGAGACTTGTACTTAGACTCAAGTTTGTTGGTTCAGTCATAGTATATTTTGACTTATCGACTAGAGTCCAATAGTGTAACATTAATCTTTTGTACTGATCCAAATACTTTAAAGTAAAAAAAAATGATGAAGAAAATAAATGCAATTAAGATGGAAACATAAACGTACAACAAGAGTTTCTAAAACTTGTCAAGGTTTTCATATGTATACAAGGTTAACTGGAAATTAATATATGCACTAGAATATATCATTTATGTTGGATAAGCTTCAACAGATTTCAACTCAAGTTATTCTTAACAAATTGATTAAGGATAAAATAAAATTATCTAATTGCATTAGAAATAGAAAAATGATAAAATTATTTTTTTTCTATTTACCATCAGAAATAGGAAAAAAAATTCTATTTACCATTAAAAATAGGAAAAAATGAAGTTTTCTATTTTACTTTAGGAATATGATTATCAAAGGAGGTCTAAAATTCCTATAATATCAAAGTTGAGTTGTGAAGTTAATAATAAGATTGAAAAGTAGAATACAAGAGCTTTTGAGTGTCTAGTTTTGAGAGAGTTTCTAACATTAATAAAAGAAAGTTGTCTTTTTATAATTGGTAAGTGTGTTCTAAACACTATATTTGGTATAAAACCCCTAGGTTAACAAGGTCACTGTTTAGATCAGAACACTGTTCATCAGTAATGTACTGTTCACAATGGGTGTTGTTCATCAAATGATCTTAAAGATCTAGAGTCGAACCCGAGCAATGGGAGACAAACTTGTAACACGATCAAAGGAGTTCTCACCACTGACGATCCAATATCTGATGTTAAGCATGACCAACTACACGATGTGATATATGAGGATGAAGATCTTGCTGAAAATATACAAGGTGTGGGATACGATTGAGCCAGGTACATATGATTCTGATATACACAATATTGCGATAGGATTATTGTTTCAAAATATTCAGGAGATTCTTATTTTGTAAGTCGTCGAACAAGACACACTTAAAGGGGTATAGGACATAACTAAATCAAGAAACCTAGGAGCTGATCATGTCAAGGAAGCAAGAGTACAAACCCTAATGTCTGAATTCGAGAGAATCAAGATGAAGGATTCAGAAACATTCGATAGCTTTGCGGGAAAATTATCGGAGCTGGCATCAAAATCGGCTTCACTTGGACAGGGGATATAAGAATCCAAACTTGTTCGAAAGTTTCTCAATAGCGTCCCAAGGAGAAAACTTATTCACATAATAGCTTCACTTGAACAAGTCCAAGACCTGGAAGTCTACGGGTTTTGAAGATATTATTGAAAGATTGAAGGCATACAAAGAGAGAATTAAGGATGAAGATAGTAATGGAGAAGAACAAGGAAAACTTCTATACGCAAACACACACCAACAAGGTTTCTCTACATCATAAGGCAGAGGACAATGAATAGGTGGATGTGGATATAAAGGTCGAGGTAGAGGAAAGTTTAATTCACAAGATAGGACAATAAATCAAGCCGATCATTCCAAAGAGAAGAAGGATTTATCAAAGCTGTTTTTTTCGATTTGATAAATTTGGCCACTACGCTTTCTCATGTCCAAAGAGAACTCAGAGACTACAAAAATTTAATATAACCGAGACTGAATAGGCTGATGTAGCAGTATACATGCATGAAGTAGTGTTCTTGAATCAAGAAAATCTAATACCAAAGAAATACAAAACCAAGGAAAGGGAAGATGGAGTTTGGTATTTAGATAATGGAGCTAGTAACCACATGACCATAACAAAAAGCTATGTTTTCATAACTCAACGAGAACATCAAGGGTAAAGGGAAGTTTGGAGATGACTCTTACATAAAGATAGAAGGAAAAAGATCAATCCTTTTTCAAAGCAAAACCGGCGAGGAAAACATAGTCAACAATATCTACTTTATACCCAAACTCAAGAGAAAGATTCTAAGCTTAGGAAAAGCTACTGAAGTTGTTTGTGATGTAAGGATGAGACATGATTACTTGACGGTTCATGATCTGAGTGGGAGACTCTTAGTAAAAGTCATACGATCTCCAAATAAACTTTAAAAGATAAATCTGAAAATTGACAAACCCATGTGCCTAAGCACGAGATTACATGATGATCACAATCATGTCGAAACCGGAAGCAACAATGAAGATGATTTCATCAATGATCATGATCATGAAGATAACACCACATAAGCGAATGAGGATGCGCTAGAAGAGAACCAACAACTTATTCAATCGGAAGAATCTGCTCAACCGCTAAAAAGATCAAATCGTCAAAGTGTTCAACCTAGATATCTTGATGATTATGTTCTCCAAGCCAAAGTATAATGTGAGAAACTTCTACTATCAATGGACAATGAGCCAAGGAGCTTTAAGGAAGCTAAATTTTTTGAAAGAATGGAGAGATGCTTGCAAGGAATAAATTGCCTCTATCAATAAGAACAAGACATGGGTTCTAGTTGATAAACCAATTCATATAAAGGTCATTTGTCTCAAATGGGTTTTCAAAATCAAGAAGAAAGTGGATGGAACTATCAAAAAATAAAAGTCACGGCTTGTAGCTAAGGAATATCTATAAGAATCCGGTTTAAACTTTGATGAAGTTTTCGCTCATGTTCCTCGACTTGAAACCATTCGGTTATTGATAGCGTTGGCAAGAATCAAGTTCGGTGAAATGAGGAAGATGATCAGAATGCAAGACATGTCTAAGGAAGATTTGAAGCTTAAGAGGGTGAATGTTGGATAAACTTCAATAGCTTGCAGCTCAAGTGATTCTTAACAAGTTGGTTAAGGATAAAGGGAAATTATCTAAGTGTATTAGAAATAGAAAAAAAATTCTATTTACCATTAGATATAGGAAAATGAAGCTTTCTATTTACTATTAGAAATAGGAAAAAATGAAGTTTTCTATTTTACTTTAGGAATATGATTAGAAATGGAGGTCTAACATTCCTATAAATATCAAATTTGAGTTGTGACTTTGATAATAAGATTGAGAAGTAGAATACAAGAGCTTTTGAGTGTTAGTTTTGAGAGAGTTTGTAAACCTTAATAAAAGAAAGTTGTCTTTTGCAATTGCTAAGAGTGTGCTGAAACTACAATTTATTTATTTTCCAACAAGTCATTCTTATAAATTCTTAAAATGGAAATTAATAAGTTGGTTCATTATGAATTCTCGTTTATGTAGTTTTTTCTTTCCTTTTTTGACACCAGAAGGTCATTATACTATTTAAAGTTGAGGTGATCTAGGTAGCTAGATCGGAATATAACAATCAACAAAATACATGACCCTTTGAAAATTTCTTGCAGTCCTAGTAAAAGAATCAGCAATAGCGTTTTATCCTCCAGAAATGTAAAAAAAATCTAGAAGCTGTCAAATTTTTGTTGCAGCGCCTCTATCTCCTTTAGCTCGGTTAAAAAATTTGGCCACGTTTTAGACTCCTTGATCATGTCAAAAAAATAATTGTAATCTGTTCTGAAATTTTGACATCTAGAATGCCAAAGCATTTTTCCCATTGCCCAATCAAGTGCTTTGAGATCAGAGTTCAAGTAGGACTCTCTTCTTATTTGATTTCTTGTGCCGAGTAATTGGGTTTGTCCTGCCATGTCTTTTCAGACCTATCCACAACCACTAAATTGTGTTGTTGAAGTCCAAGCACTATCTACTAAACATATGTCTTGCAAACATATGGCTTGGGAATCCGTAGTCCATACATTATAGTTGTTAGGTCTTATAAGATATTTTGTTCGCTGCATACCACGCGCTTGCATTCTCTTTATGCATGTTTAATTATTTATGACGGATTCCTGTCAATCTATCTAAATAATTTATCATTTTGAGGTTTTTTAAAAATACCAAATTATTCACGGATATGGATCTCTATCTAGTGCCGGATCTTTAATATTGTATTTCTTCCAGAGAAGGTAATCTATATTTGTGAGGATGTTTAAGATTGGGAAATGATCTAGACTGTATGATAATATACATGGCTGTAATTGATATAGAATGAATGGGTCTTTGGAGTATACTTGAATGAGAAAGGGTTTAACAATGAGCTATTATCAAAAATGTCTAATAACTTTTTGGAATATATTTTTGATCAGTAGTACAAGTAATGAAAGATTCTCTACAATATATTAAAAAAGGTTTACCCATGCAATAAAACAAAAGGATGGGTTTTTCAACATGCTAAAGCTATACCTTTCCCTTTTCTCAAACTACTTTCTTCTTTATGAATCCAAGAACAAATCCTTGCCTATTCTCGGAGTAGGGAACTATATATATATATATAAACCTTGAATCGTAGAGATTAGCTAACCTAAAGCTACAGTTAGTTACAAAACCTTAAACCAAAACAATCATGGCGATTTATGGATCCGAAATGGATGAACATAGAGCTTCTTCATCGAGAAAACGAAGATCTTTGTACCACAATCTAGGAGGAGGACACCGTAACATATATCTTTCTTTCTTTTTTATATTTCATTTTATTTTCCTATCTGAAATGAGATTTGCTCTTGAAATGTTGTAGTTGCTGATGTAATGTTCTGGAAGAACAAGAAAGAATCAGGAACAATCTTGGCTGTATTCACATTGATATGGTTCTTGTTCGAAGTGGTTGAATATCCTTTCGTTACTTTTATCTGCCAGATCCTCCTTATATCCATTTTTATATTCCTCATTTGGTCTTACATTGGCTCTTCACAACTAATTCAGCGGTAAAAAAATATCAAACACTTGATTCTTCTTTATAAAATCACGTACTGAAAGAACACGACATTTTTAATCAGGCAACCACCAAGTATTAACGATCTAAAGATTTCGGAATCAACTTGGAGATTCCTGTTCAACAAGATAAACTGGTTCATCATCGAATTGTATGATATTTCAAGTGGAAAAGACTTCAGACTCCTTGTTTTGGTAAAACACACCATTATATAAACCTTAATTTAAGAAATATAAATCACATGAATATTGTTTTGATTGAAAACTTGTGTCACATTCTGTTTCCAGGCCGTTGTTTCACTATGGATATTATCAGTGGTTGGAAACTATTTCAGCTCTCTAACTCTGTTATACATCGGTGAGTCTTTATGATTTTATCTTAAGTAGAGTTAGCTATAAAACTAATTAGGCGTCAATGTTCAACGATGCATCCATCTGTGCATTACACATAGCATAATAACATATATCATATCATCCGATAAAATAGAGGAATTCCCTTAGATAGCCCTTTTTAGTGTGTTAGTCACAAAAATAGTTTTTAATGAAGAAAATGATCAAAATGTTTTTTTAGAAGCTAAAAAATGCATTTATATGCATTTATATCTCTAGGATTAACTAATTTGGACTTTAGGGTTTAGAGTTAAGGGGTGGGTTTGGGGTTAGGTTTCAAAATTAAAAAAAAAAAATTAAAAAAAATCAAAATTTCAAAAAAAAAAAAGTCTATTTTGGTCATTTTATTTTTTGAAGACTATTTTTGTGACAAAAACTTAAAAAAAGCTATTTAAGAGAATTGCCCGATAAAATAACATGATGATTATTATAGAATATTCTGTAATTACATTGTGTGACTTTTTGGTGAAGTATTTGTGGCTCTGGAGACGATACCAATGCTGTATGAGCTATACGAAGAAGAGCTAAATTATGCAGCAAGTAAAAGCGGGAGGGACATGAAGAAGCTCTTTAAAGACTTCAACTCTAAAGTCATTAACAAGATTCCTAAAGCTAATGCTAAAACTAGGAGGCATATGTAACCTTTATATCAATCTTCTAAATTT
>MU108233.1:16128-29496 GCA_012274485.2 Sinapis alba
TTATGTTTAAGAAGTTATTCCACTTTCTAATCAGCATATCCATGTTTTGCCTGTTTGGACATATGGCAAGTTCTTCAAGCTTTTAATCAAACCAGGATGAATCACTATGTAAAACCCTTGATTTGGAACCATTATTCAGTGGAGAGTCTCCATGAAGTTGAATAAATCCCAAAGGAGTTATGTTTTAGAAGTTATTCCACTTTATAATCAGGATATCCATATTTAGCTTTTTTGTTCATATGGCAAGTTATTCAAGCTTCTAATCAAACCATGATGAATCACAATGTAAAAAGCTTGATTTGGAACCATTAATCAATGGAGAGTCTTTCATGAAGTCGAATAAATCACAGAGGAGTTATGTTGAATAAGTTATTCCACTTTCTAATTAGGATATCCATGTTTAGCCTGTTTGGACATATGACAAGTTCTTCAAGCTTCTAATCAAACAAGGATGAATCGCTATGTAAAAATCTTTATTTGGAACCATTAAGCAATGAAGATTCTTTCTTGAAGTTGAATAAATCCCATAGGTGTTATGTTGAATAAGTTACTCCACTTTCTAATCAGGATATCCATGTTTAGCCTGTTTGGACATATGGCAAGTTCTTCACGCTTCTAAACAAACCAAGATGAATCACTATGTAAGAAGCTTGATTTGGAACCATTATTCAGTGTAGGGTATCCACGAGATTGAATCAATCCCAAAGGAGTTATGTTTAAGAAGTTATTCCACTTTCTAATCATGATATCCATGTTTAGCCTGTTTGGACATATGGCAAGTTCTTGAAGCTTCTAATCAAACCAGGATGAATCACTATGCAAAAAGCTTGATTTGGAACCATTATTCAGTGGAGAGTATCCATGAGATTGAATAAATCACATAGGAGTTATGTTGAATAAGTTATTCCACTTTCTAATCAGGATATCCATGTTTAGCTTGTTTGGACATATGGGAAGTTGAATAAATCCCAAAGGAGTTATGTTTAATAAGTTATTCCACTTTCTAATCAGGATATCCATGTTTAGCCTGTTTGGACATATGGCAAGTTGTTAGAGCTTCTAATCAAACCAGGATGAATCACTACGTAAGAAGCTTGATTTGGAACCATTCTTCATTGGAGAGTATCCATGAAATTGAATAAATCCCAAAGGAGTTATATTTTAGAAGTTATTCCACTTTATAATCAGGATATCCATATTTAGTTTTTTTTTTGTTCATATGGCAAGTTATTCAAGCTTCTAATCAAACCATGATGAATCACTATGTAAAAAGCTTGATTTGGAACCATTAATCAATGGAGAGTCTTTCATGAAGTCGAATAAATCACATAGGAGTTATGTTGAATAGGTTATTCCACTTTCTAATTAGGATATATCCATGTTTAGCCTGTTTGGTCATATGGCAAGTTCTTCAAGCTTCTAATCAAACAAGGATGAATCGCTATGTAAAAAGCTTTATTTGGAACCATTAATCAATGAAGATTCTTTCATGAAGTTGAATAAATACCATAGGTGTTATGTTGAATAAGTTACTCCACTTTCTAATCAGGATATCCATGTTTAGCCTGTTTGGACATATGGCAAGTTCTTCATGCTTCTAAACAAACCAAGATGAATCACTATGTAAGAAGCTTGATTTGGAACCATTATTCAGTGTAGGGTATCCACGAGATTGAATCAATCCCAAAGGACTTATGTTTAAGAAGTTATTCCACTTTCTAATCATGATATCCATGTTTAGCCTGTTTGGACATATGGCAAGTTCTTGAAGCTTCTAATAAAACCAGGATGAATCACTATGCAAGAAGCTTGATTTGGAACCATTATTCAGTGAAGAGTATCCATGAGATTGAATAAATCCCAAAGGAGTTATGTTTTAGAAGTTATTCCACTTTATAATCAGGATATCCATATTTAGCTTTTTTGTTCATATGGCAAGTTATTCAAGTTTCTAATCAAACCAGGATGAATCACTATGTAAAAAGCTTTATTTGGAACCATTAATAAATGGAGAGTCTTTCATGAAGTTGAATAAATCACATAAGAGTTATGTTGAATAAGTTATTCCACTTTCTAATCAGGATATCCATGTTTAGCCTGTTTGGACATATGGCAAGTTCTTCAAGCTTCTAATCAAACCAGGATGAATCGCTATCTAAAAAGCTTTATTAGGAACCATTAATCAATGGAGATTCTTTCATGAAGTTGAATAAATCCCATAGAAGTTATGTTGAAGAAGTTAATCCACTTTCTAATCAGGATATCCATGTTTAGCCTGTTTGGACATATGGCAAGTTCTTCATGCTTCTAAACAAACCAAGATGAATCACTATGTAAGAAGCTTGATTTGGAACCATTATTCTGTGTAGGGTATCCATGAGATTGAATCAATCCAAAAGGAGTTATGTTTAAGAAGTTATTTCACTTTCTAATCATGATATCCATGTTTAGCCTGTTTGGACATATGGCAAGTTCTTGAAGATTCTAATCAAACCAGGACGAATCACTATGCAAGAAGCTTTATTTAGAACCATTATTCAGTGGAGAGTATCTATGAAGTTGAATAAATACCAAAGGAGTTATGTTTAAGAAGTTATTCCACTTTCTAATCATATTATCCATGTTTAGCCTGTTTGGACATATGTCAAGTTCTTCAAGCTTCTAATCAAACCAGGATGAATCACTATGCAAGAAGCTTGATTTAGAACTATTATTTAGTGGAGAGTATCCATGAGATTGAATAAATCCCAAAGGAGTTATGTTTTAGAAGTTATTCCACTTTCTAATTAGGATATCCATGTTTAACCTATTTGGACATATGGCAAGTTCTTGAAGCCTTTAATCAAACCAGGATGAATAACTATGTAAGAAGCTTGATTTGGAAACATTATTAAGTTGAGAGTATCCATGAAGTTGAATAAATCCCATAGGAGTTATGTTGAAGAAATTATTCCACTTTATAATCAGGATATCCATGTTTAGCTTATTTGGACATATGGCAAGTTCTTCATGCTTCTAAAGAAACCAAGACGAATCACTATGTAAGAAGCTTGATTTGGAACCATTATTCAGTGGAGAGTATCAATGAAGTTGAATAAATCGCAAAGGAGTTATGTTTAAGAAGTTATTCCACTTTCTAATCAGGATATCCATGTTTAGCCTGTTTGGACATATGGCAAGTTATTGAAGCTTCTAATAAAACCATGATGGATCACTATGTAAGAAGATTGATTTGGAACCATTATTCAGTGGAGAGTATCAATGAGGTTGAATCAATCCCAAAGGAGTTAACTTTAAGAAGTTATTCCACTTTCTAATCAGGATATCCATGTTTAGCCTGTTTGGACATATGGCAAGGTCTTCAAGCTTCTAATCAAACCAGGATGAATCACTATGTGAAAAGCTTGATTTGGAACCATTAATCAGTGGAGAGTCTTTCATGAAGTTGAATAAATCACATAGGAGTTATGTTGAATAAGTTATTCCACTTTCTAATCAGGATATCCATGTTTTGCCTGTTTGGACATATGGCAAGTTCTTCAAGCTTTTAATCAAACCAGGATAAATCACTATGTAAAAACCTTGATTTGGAACCATTATTCAGTGGAGAGTCTCCATGAAGTTGAATAAATCCCAAAGAAGTTATGTTTTAGAAGTTAATCCACTTTCTAATCAGGATATCCATATTTAGTTTTTTTGTTCATATGGCAAGTTATTCAAGCTTCTAATTAAACCAGGATGAATCACTATGTAAAAAGTTTGATTTGGAACCATTAATAAATGGAGAGTCTTTCATAAAGTCGAATAAATCACATAGGAGTTATGTTGAATAAGTTATTCCACTTTTTAATCAGGATATCCATGATTAGCCTGTTTGGACATATGGCAAGTTCTTTAAGCTTCTAATCAAACCAGGATGAATCGCTATGTAAAAAGCTTTATTTGGAACCATTAATCAATGGAGATTTTTCATGAAGTTGAATAAATCCCATAGGGGTTATGTTGAAGAAGTTAATCCACTTTCTAATCAGGATATCCATGTTTAGCCTGTTTGGACATATTGCAACTTCTTCATGCTTCTAAACAAACCAAGATGAATCACTATGTAAGAAGCTTGATTTGGAACCATTATTCAGTGTAGGGTATCCATGAGATTGAATCAATCCCAAAGGAGTTATGTTTAAGAAGTTATTCCACTTTCTAATCATGATATCCATGTTTAGCCTATTTGGACATATGGCAAGTTCTTGAAGCTTCTAATCAAACCAGGATGAATGACTATGCAAGAAGCTTGATTTGGAATCATTATTCAGTGTAGAGTATCCATGAGATTGAATCAATCCCAAAGGAGTTATGTTTAAGAAGTTATTCCACTTTATAATCAGGATATCCATGTTTAGCCTGTTTGGACATATGGCAAGTTCTTGAAGCTTCTAATCAAACCAGGATGAATCACTATGCAAGAAGCTTGATTTGGAACCATTATTCAGTGTAGAGTATCCATGAAGTTGAATAAATCCCAAAGGAGTTATGTTTAAGAAGTTATTCCACTTTCTAATTAGGATATCCATGTTTAACCTGTGAGAATTAGAGAACCAGTGTGTGATTAATTAAAGAACATGAAGAACATCTTGATGAACAAGAGAGAGAGAGAGAGAACTCGTATGAGAGCAAGAGAGAGAGATAGAACTGATTTGCTTGATTAATCTGGTTTGTGGTTACAAGTCTATAAATAGAGAGACAAAAAGAATGCAAACAACAATGATATAATAAAGAAATAGGGCCTGGATGAGACAGACTGAATCAGGAAGACTGGCCTGGATCAGGAGTGATAGTGACATGTCCCCCATCTCTCTCCTCCTTAACCGAACATGTGATCTTTCCCTTTGACTTCAGTACCAACGGCTCCCTGCCTCTTCTGACTCCTTAGGGACTTCGAAATGCATCATTTAGTTAGCTAACCAGCGTAGTTACCTTGTAGTTCAAGTCTTGATCAAGAAAGCCCCAAACCGGTTTGTATGCACAAACCTCCCTTAACCTTGATTGATCCGAGTTGTCTTCCTTTCTTCATCTTTATTTCTACTTCATGTTAACACTCCCCCTCAAGCTTGACCATAGGAGTTGATCAAGCTTGGAAACCATGAAGTATTCCCTCATTAAAACCTTTAGCTTGGAAAAACCTCATGGGATAAAAACCAAACTAAGGAAAAAGAGTAGAACACCTCATGGTTAAGGGCATCAGTGTGATGAGAGGTCAACGAGTCCTAGCTTGGAGTGTATGGATTCGCAGACCTTAGTGCTTGCAGCCTTGGTGACGATATCAGCCAATTGATCTTCACTCCTTGTGTAGCAAGGCAGTATGACTTGTTGCTCCACAGCTTGTCTTACCTTGTGACAATCCACCTCAATGTGTTTAGTCCTCTCATGAAACACATTGTTGGATGCTATATGTATGGCAGCCTGGTTGTCACAATGCATGGTTATAGGTGAGGTTGTCTCTATGCCCAAGTCCCTTAGCAGTCCCTTGATCCATATAAGCTCACTAGTGAGTTTCCTCATAGCTCGGTACTCTGCCTCAGCACTGGAACAAGATACAACCTTCTGCTTCTTGCTCTTCCAAGTGACAAGGTTTCCTCCAATAAATGTGCAATATCCAGTGGTTGATCTCCTATCAACCCTATCTCCTGCCCAATCAGCATCACAATATCCAACAATCTCAGTGCTCTTGTTGCAACCCATCCATACTCCTTGTCCTGGTGCTTCTCTCAAGTATCTTAGGATTCTCTCTACCATGTTCCAGTGATGTATCTTGGGCTTTTGCATGTGCTGGCTGACTTGATTAACTGCAAAACACACGTCTGGCCTGGTGATGGTGAGATAGATCAGCTTGCCCACCATTCTTCTATAGTGTTTCACATCCTCATAGAGCTTGTCTTCAAACTCCCCCTCACGCAGCACCTTGTATCCATCTTCAAGTGGAGTCTTTGCTGCTCTTGTTCCAAGATCACCTGCCTCACTCAACAAATCAAGTCTGTACTTCCTTTGGGATAAGAAGAGCCCCTCTTTAGATCGGCACATCTCAATCCCTAGGAAGTACTTTAACTCACTCAAGTCTTTGATATCAAATGATGTCTTAAGGAAAGTTTTAGTTAAGATAATACCTTCCTTGTCACTGCCAGTGATGATAATGTCATCCACATACACTAGGATGACCACAATGCCTTGCTTGCTGGTTAGGGTGAAGAGAGTGTGATCAGCTTCAGACTTCACAAAGCCTCTTCCATTTAGTGTTGTACTCAATCTGTGATACCAGGCCCTTGGTGATTGCTTCAAGCCATATATGGCCTTCTTTAATCTCAATACATTTCCAGGTTTGACAAGTTTCTCTAGACCAGGAGGTGGTCTCATATACACCTCATCCTCCAGCTCTCCTTGTAAGAAGGCATTTTTCACATCCATTTGCCACAAATCCCACTCCAAGTTAACAGCAAGTGAGAGGACAATCCGGATTGTGTGTAGCTTGGCCACTGGTGCAAATGTGTCAATATAATCCTCTCCATAGGTTTGAGTAAACCCCCTTGCTACCAGCCTTGTCTTGCGTCTCTCCACCTTTCCATTAGGTACTTGATGGTGAATATCCAACGACTTGTCACTGCTTTCTTGCCTTTGGGAAGTTCAGCTTCATACCAAGTGTCATTTACTATCATGGCATTGGTCTCACTGCCAACAGATTCTCTCCATTCCTCATGTTGCATAGCTTCGTCATATGATCTTGGAATGTATTCTTGATCCAACTCTCCAATCAATGCTTGATGCTCTTGAGGGTATTGGGCTAAAGAGCACACTGCTTGAATGGGATGAGCTACTGCTTGTGAATTGAAATAGACTCTGGTATTAACCCAATTAGAAGGTGGCTTCCTGATTCTGGTGCTTCTTCTTAATGGCTGCACCTAATCTTCTTCATGAGTTGATTCCATATCACCATCATCTGAAGGCTGTGTTTCACTTGCTGCTGGGTCATCATGGTCTTCTTGCACAGCTTGATCATGATATGCTGAGTCGTCTGGTTGTTGTTGCTCAGCTTGATTTCCCCCTTCATGATCAAGGTGTGTAATATCAACATCTTCATGCTCAGATTCTGTACTCATTGGGTCAGGCTGTGCTGTAGGATCATGAGTGGTTCCCTCAGGTTCAGTCTTAATCCTCTCTTCAGGCATACTGATCCCAAGACTCTCCATTACCCTCCTAAGGTTGTTTGCTCTATCAGAGGAGAGTCTTTCATGAAGTTGAATAAATCACATAGGAGTTATGTTGAATAAGTTATTCCACTTTCTAATCAGGATATCCATGTTTAGCTTGTTTGGACATATGGCAAGTTCTACAAGCTTCTAATCAAACCAGGATGAATCACTCATAAGAAGCTTGATTTGGAACCATTCTTCATTGGAGAGTATCCATGAAGTTGAATAAATCCCAAAGGAGTTATGTTTTAGAAGTTATTCCACTTTATAATCAGGATATCCATGTTTAGCCTGTTTTGACATATGACAAGTTCTTCAAGCTTCTAATCAAACCATGATGAATCACTATGTAAAAAGCTTGATTTGGAACCATTAATCAATGGAGAGTCTTTCATGAAGTCGAATAAATCACATAGAAGTTATGTTGAATAAGTTACTCCACTTTCTAATCAGGATATCCATGTTTTGCATGTTTGGACATATGACAAGTTCTTCATGCTTCTAAACAAACCAAGATGAATCACTATGTAAGAAGCTTGATTTGGAACCATTATTCAGTGTAGGGTATCCATGAGATTGAATCAATCCCAAAGGAGTTATGTTTAAGAAGTTATTCCACTTTCTAATCATGATATCCATGTTTAGCCTGTTTGGGCATATGGCAAGTTCTTCAAGCTTCTAATCAAACCAGGATGAATCACTATGCAAGAAGCTTGATTTGGAACCATTATTCAGTGGAGAGTATCCATGAGATTGAATAAATCCCAAAGGAGTTATGTTTTAGAAGTTATTCCACTTTCTAATCAGGATATCCATATTTAGCTTTTTTTGTTCATATGGCAAGTTATTCAAGCTTCTAATCAAACCAGGATGAATCACTATGTAAAAAGCTTGATTTGGAACCATTAATAAATGGAGAGTCTTTCATGAAGTGGAATAAATCACAAAGGAGTTATGTTGAATAAGTTATTCCACTTTCTAATCAGGATATCCATGTTTAGCCTGTTTGGACATATGGCAAGTTCTTCAAGCTTCTAATCAAACCAGGATGAATCACTATGTAAAAAGCTTTATTTGGAACCATTAATCAATGGAGATTCTTTCATGAAGTTGAATAAATCCCATAGGAGTTATGTTGAAGAAGTTAATCCACTTTCTAATCAGGATATCCATGTTTAGCCTGTTTGGACATATTGCAAGTTCTTCATGCTTCTAAACAAACCAAGATGAATCAATATGTAAGAAGCTTGATTTGGAACCATTATTCAGTGTAGGGTATCCATGAAATTGAATCAATCCCAAAGGAGTTATGTTTAAGAAGTTATTCCACTTTCTAATTATGATATCTATGTTTAGCCTATTTGGACATATGGCAAGTTCTTGAAGCTTCTAATCAAACCAGGATGAATCACTATGCAAGAAGATTGATTTGGAACCATTATTCATTGTAGAGTATCCATGAGATTGAATCAATCCCAAAGGAGTTATGTTTAAGAAGTTATTCCACTTTCTAATCAGGATATCCATGTTTAGCCTGTTTGGACATATGGCAAGTTCTTGAAGCTTCTAATCAAACCAGGATGAATCACTATGCAAGAAGATTGATTTGGAACCATTATTCAGTGTAGAGTATCCATGAAGTTGAATAAATCCCAAAGGAGTTATGTTTAAGAAGTTATTCCACTTTCTAATCAGGATATCCATGTTTAACCTGTGAGAATTAGAGAACCAGTGTGTGATTAATTAAAGAACATGAAGAACATCTTGATGAACAAGAGAGAGAGAGAGAACTCGTATGAGAGCAAGAGAGAGAGATAGAACGGATTTGCTTGATTAATCTGGTTTGTGGTTACAAGTCTATAAATAGAGAGACAAAGAGAATGCAAACAACAAGGATATAATAAAGAAATAGGGCCTGGATGAGACAGACTGAATCAGGAAGACTGGCCTGGATCAGGAGTGATTTTGACATGTCCCCCATCTCTCTCCTCCTTAACCTAACATGTGATCTTTCCCTTTGACTTCAGTACCAACGGCTCCCTGCCTCTTCTGACTCCTTAGGGACTTCGAAATGCATCATTTAGTTAGGCTAACCAGCTTAGTTACCTTGTAGTTCAAGTCTTGATCAAGAAAGCTCCAAACCGGTTTGTATGCACAAACCTCCCTTAACCTTGATTGATCCGAGTTGTCTTCCTTTCTTCATCTTTATTTCTACTTCATGTTAACATAACATGTTTGGACATATGGCAAGTTCTTAAAGCTTTTAATCAAACCAGGATGAATCACTATGTAAGAAGCCTGATTTGGAAACATTATTCAGTGGAGAGTATCCATGAAGTTGAATAAATCCCATAGGAGTTATGTTGAAGAAGTTATTCCACTTTCTAATCATGATATCCATGTTTAGCCTGTTTGGACATATGGCAAGTTCTTCATGCTTCTAAACAAACCAAGATGAATCACTATGTAAGAAGCTTGATTTGGAACCATTATTCAGTGGCGAGTATCAATGAAGTTGAATCAATCCCAAAGGAGTTATGTTTGAGAAGTTATTCCACTTTCTAATAAGGATATCCATGTTTAGCCTGTTTGGACATATGGCAAGTTCTTGAAACTTCTAATAAAACCTGGATGAATCACTATGTAAGAAGATTGATTTGGAACCATTATTCAGTGGATAGTATCCATGAAATTGAATAAATCCCAAAGGAGTTATGTTTAAGAAGTTATTCCACTTTCTAATCAGGATCCATGTTTCGCCTGTTTGGACATATGGCAAGTTCTTCAAGCTTTTAATCAAACCAGGATGAATCACTATGTAAAAACCTTGATGTGGAACCATTATTCAGTGGAGAGTCTCCATGAAGTTGAATAAATCCCAAAGGTGTTATGTTTTAGAAGTTATTCTACTTTCTAACAAGGATATCCATATTTAGCTTTTTGTTCATATGGCAAGTTATTCAAGCTTCTATTCAAACTAGGATGAATCACTATGTAAAAAGCTTGATTTGGAACCATTAATAAATGGAGTCTTTCATGAAGTCGAATAAATCACATAGGAGTTATGTTGAATAAGTTATTCCACTTTCTAATCAGGATATCCATGGTTAGCCTGTTTGGACATATGGCAAGTTCTTCAAGCTTCTAATCAAACCAGGAAGAATCAATATGTAAAAAGCTTTATTTGGAAACATTAATCAATGGAGATTCTTTCATGAAGTTGAATAAATCCCATAGGAGTTATGTTGAAGAAGTTAATCCACTTTCTAATCAGGATATCCATGTTTAGCCTGTTTGGACATATGGCAAGTTCTTCATGCTTCTAAACAAACCAAGATGAATCACTATGTAAGAAGCTTGATTTGGAACCATTATTCAGTATAGGGTATCCATGAGATTGAATCAATCCCAAAGGAGTTATGTTTAAGAAGTTATTCCACTTTCTAATCATGATATCCATGTTTAGCCTGTTTGGACATATGGCAAGTTCTTGAAGCTTCTAATCAAACCAGGATGAATCACTATGCAAGAATCTTGATTTGGAACCATTATTCAGTGGAGAGTATCCATGAGATTGAATAAATCCCAAAGGATTTATGTTTAAGAAGTTATTCCACTTTCTAAACAGGATATCCATGTTTAACCTATTTGGACATATGGCAAGTTCTTGAAGCTTTTAATCAAACAAGGATGAATAAACACTTTTGTGATTTAGTGTTCTAGTGAGTGTAGATCAAAGATTAAGAGAGAATAAGAGTGGTTTGTAAGAGAGATTCAGAGAATAGAGAGAATAGAGAGAATAGAGAGAATAGAGAGAATAGAGAGAATAGAGAGAATAGAGAGAATAGAGAGAGAGAGACTCAAAACTGCATTACTTTGATTCAGATGAGAGCTTACAAGATATCAAGAGAATACAATCATGTCTAGGTTCAATGAATTCAACCTAGACCTATAAGCATGTGAGGTCAATACAAATACTTGGCTGAGAGGCTCCACATGCTTGGACAGGCTGTAAAGTAGCTCTTCCTTTCCAGCTGTGGTGTCACCTTATCCTCTTACCCTATCTACTCTCCCTGGTCGTGCTCCCCCTGTCCAGAATGGATAAATGCAAGGTAACTTCTCATCTTGCCTTATTTACCTTCTTCCAAAGTTACTGAGGTAACTTTCCAAAAGTTACTGTGGTAACTTTTGGAGTTACTGTCTCAACCTCAACACTTCTCTTCTCTAATTGATCCCTGATCCTCTCAACACTCCCCCTCAAGCTAGACTAAGTGAACTTGTCTAGCTTGGAAACCATGAAGACCTCCCTCATTAAAAACCTCACCAAGGAAAACCCATTGGGATAAAACCTTGATGAGGGAAAAAGAGTGGAGACTCCATGGTTAAGGGGATCAGCTACTGGGAGTAAGGTCAATGAGCCCAAGCCTAGAAAGAATGGACTCCATTGTCTTCAGTCTTGCTGCCTTAGTAAACACATCAGCAAGTTGGTCTTCACTTCTTGTATAACATGGCAGTATCACTCCTAAGATAATCATCTGCCTCACCTTGTGACAATCAACTTCTATGTGCTTCGTCCTCTCATGAAAGACTGAGTTCGAAGCAATGTGGATAGCTGCTTGATTGTCACAATGCATTGTCATGGGAGTGGCCTGCTCAATCTCCAGATGCTTCAAGATACCTTTGATCCAGACCAACTCATTTGTCAGCTTCAACATTGCTCTATACTCAGCTTCAGCACTAGAACATGAGATAACCTTCTGCTTCTTACTCTTCCAAGTGACCAAATTCCCTCCAATGAATGTACAATACCCAGTAGTTGATCTTCTGTCCACTCTATCTCCTGCCCAATCAGCATCACAATATCCAACCACTTCTGTACTGCCATTACATCCCATCCAAACTCCTTGTCCAGGCGTGCCATTCAAGTACCTCAGTATCCTATCAACCATCTTCCAGTGATGTACCTTTGGTGCTTGCATATGCTGACTTACTTGATTCACAGCAAAACATATATCTGGTCTTGTGATGGTCAAGTAGATCAGTTTGCCAACCATCTTCCTATACAGCTTAGCATCCTCAAACAATTGATTCTCCTCAACCTCCCCCTCACGCAGAACCTTATACCCCTCCTCAAGAGGTGTCTTAGCTATCTTTCCTCCAAGCACATCAGCCTCCTTCAACATATCCATAGTATACTTCCTTTGAGACATAAACAAACCCTCCTTGGATCTGCATATCTCAATTCCCAGAAAATACTTCATCTCTTCTAAGTCTTTAATATCAAACACTGACTTGAGAAACTCTTTAGTTGCTTGAATCCCAGCCTTATCACTCCCTGTGATAATCAGATCATCTACATATACCAAGAGTACAATGATTCCTGATGGTCCTGTCAAGGTGATAATCAGACACTCTCCACTTATTAATGGTTCCAAATCAAGCTTCTTACATAGTGATTCATCCTGGTATGATTAGAAGCTTGAATAACTTGCCATATGTCCAAACAGGCTAAACCTGGATATCATGATTAGAAAGTGGAATAACTTCTTCGACATAACTCCTATGAGATTTATCCAAATTCATGAAAGACTATCCACTGATTAATGGTTCAAAATCAAGCTTCTTACATAGTGATTTATCCTGGTTTTGATTAGTAGCTTGAATAACTTGTCATATGTCCAAACAGGCTAAATATGGATATCCTGATTAGAAAGTGGAATAACTTTTTTAACATACCTCCTATGGGATTTATTCAACTTCATGGACACTCTCCACTAATTAATGGTTCCAAATAAAGATTCTTACATAGTGGTTAATCCTGATTTGATTAGAAGCTTGAAGAACTCGCCAAATGTCCAAACAGTCCAAACATGGATGTCCTGATTACAAAGTGGAATAACTTCTTCAACATAACTTCTATGAAATTTATCCAACTACATGAAAGACTCTCCACTGATTAATGGTTCAAAATCAAGCTTGTTACATAGTGATTCATCCTTGTTTGATTAGGAGCTTGAAGAACTTGACATATGTCCAAACAGTATAAACATGAATATCTTGATTAGAAAGTGGAATAACTTCTTCAACATAACTCCTATGAGATTTATCCAACTTCATAAAAGACTCT